>VWYK01048652.1:54931-142328 GCA_013399775.1 Semnornis frantzii
GCGGGCCCCCTTTTTTTCCTTTTTTTTTTTTTTTTTCCCTTCCAGTATAGGAAGATATCTCTGGAAATGGGATCCTTGAGGTCCTCCTCTTGCTTTCACTTCTGGGCTGTCACTTCATCCTGTGCTTTTATGGTTCATACACAGCAATGATACTCCTCGCTCAAAAGACAACTCCAATTCTTCTACAGAGTGGGACAATGTGACCTCAAAGCATTGAAAAATGTGCTACAGAAACCACAGTACTCTGAACTGTATGATAAATGAAAACTAAGATGCATCACAGTTTTATGGAGTAGCTATTCTTTTTTTCCCCTCCTAAAAGACGAATATTGTACAGTAAAATTTTCACAAGAACGAACTGGGGTTAAAAAACCCAACCACTTTCTGTCAGAAATTAGGTCATCTCAACATTGTTGGGATGTTTATTGAATTCGTATTTTTGCACCTCATCAAATGACACAAAAGGAGAAATTCTTTAAGAATAGTAACGATTCAAAGGTCAGGACAAAAGGCAAAAAGAAAAACAAGGATGATTTCAACAACTAGCAAAGTCCTTTGAAACCAAGGGAACTGAACTAGGAAGCAGTTTTAAGCACGGAAGCATTCAGTCAGGACAAAAATGGGTCAGGTGTTTAATAGAAGAGAACAGACTAAAGAGAAGTTTTTTTTTTCCCCACTTCACAGTACAGCAAACTTGGTTTAAATAATAAGGCCAAAGTGAGAGCTTTTTGTGAAACAAAAATAGAATCAACATTCTGTTGCTATGAACTTGGTATTAGTTAGTAAGTAGAATCTGGTGAGGGCACAGAGGGATGATGTCCACCACAATGGACTTGTGGAATCATGGGGCCACAGAAGCTCCCCTCACCTTCCAGAAAGATCTGAGATGATGGAGCTGTCATATCAACTCACTTTGTCTTGTGTCCAGTTTCCACCTGCATTACCCTGTGGTGATTGAAGGTACAGTGTTGATGTGAAGCAAAGAATCATTAGTGATACTTAACAGTAGCTCCACCAGCACAACATCTGGAAGTGACACTCAGAGCTCACACCTACTAGCATTTCCTGCCCAAGAAAAGAAGTCTCCTAATTTTTTGTTGACTGATTAAAACAATAAAACCTATGTTACTCCAGTTTTGATCTGCTCTTGAGCTTTAAAATGTCTCTCTAGAACCTCCCAGTGCTCTGTCTCCATGGATGGCCACTCTTATGCTCAGTGGCATCATGTATCACCATAGATCCTGCCCTCAACACAGGAAGGGCATGGACCTGATGAAGCTGATCCAGAGACCACAAAAACGATCAGAGTGCTGCAACACCTCTCCTGTGAGGATAGGCTGAGGGACCTGAGGTCGTCCAGCCTGGAGAAGAGAAGGTTTTGTGGAGACCTAACAGTAACTTCCCAGTACCTGAAGGGAGCCTATAGGATGCTGGAGAGGAACTGCTTATAAAGGCCTGGAGAGATAGAACGAGGGCAGTGGTTTGAAATTTAGTAGTAAATTTAGACTGCATGTTAAGAACAAATTCCTTACCACGAGGGTGTTGGAACGCTGGAACAGGTTGCCCAGGGAGGTAGTTGAGGTCACATCCTTGGAACTATTCAAGGTCAGACTTGACAAGGTTCTGGGCAGCCTGATCTAGTGGAGGATGTCCCTGCTGACTGCAGGGGGTTGGAACAGATGACCTTTGGAAATCTCTTCCAACACAACCCATTCTATGATTATCTCAAGAGATAATAAACTCAAGAGAATATAGAGTAGTTATACATGTATTAAGTAGGATTTTAAAGGTCCTAGAAACCATTCAAAATATTGTTCTAAGGGCCAATAAGTTAATTTTATATCATGCAAAAGCTGCCTCTGTCCTTGAGCAAATAGCTCAACTGAACAACTGGACTCTCTGTATGTACATAGAAAATGTTCCTCACAAAATCATTGACCAAACAACACTTGACATGAGGGCAGCCACCCTTAAATGTGAGTGAAGACAAACCTGTGTGCACATTGTGTTTGGAAACTGTGCAAATATGCTCACAAAGCCCAGAGCCATAATATAGCATTTGTGGGTTCAAGAGAAAACCTGTGTGAAGAACAGCAAGAGAATTTTGTTTATTTCCCTGCTTTTCAGAGCATGCTGGATGGGCTAGCTTCTGCCTTGACTTCCCTATCTAAGAAGCCAGAAAACACAACCACCCAGTGCACTACTGGCATGTGGGCTTCCTGCCGGATGGAAACCCTCAACAGAGCAAAAGGAGGTGTAACATATGAAGGAAAGGCCTTGGAATTCTTTTTAAAAAGAGCCTGGATGAACGGGACAAAAAGGATGCTTTGCCAGAGGGCCTTTAGGCTTTATCTCACAGCCCTGTGCCTACAACTGTTTGTGCTAAGGTAGGCAGGCACAAGGAGAAGCCTGAATGTTTACCCAGAGGCTGTCACAGCAGCTCAGGGCATTCATTAACCTGGGTCTTTAAATGAATCATGGAATCATAGAATCCATCAGGTTGGAAGAGACCTCCAAGATCATCCAGTCCAACTTATTACCCAGCCCTATCCAATCAACTAGATCATGGCACTAAGTGCCTCATCCAGTGTTCTCTTGAACAAAACAAGGCACTCTGCAGGTGGATGCTGCATTTCTGAGACACTCAGCTGTTTACAAATTCCCTCAGTGGAGGAGACTCTTGTAAAGAATTAAACAAAGCCTTTCCAACTAAAGGATCCAAGGGAAGAAGTGACAGTGCTGATGCCCAGTGCTCTTGGATCCTCCCTGGAACATTCAGTCCAGCTGCAACCTGTGTCTGCTGTGGGTCTCAGCCGCATGCTGCAATTTCTGACAGCACAAGTGTAGGTGCATAATCACAGAACAAACAGATTTCCAAGGTAAGGTAGAGTGTGACTTAGACTGCCTTTTGGGGGACAATGAGGTAAGAACACTTGGTACTGGTTGAACTGCCTGCCTGCCATTTGTGCTGCAGAGATTAATTGAGTTTGTCTTGTACCACATTTGGCTTTCAGCTACAGCTTACCCTTTGGTCTCCTCTGATACGTGAAGCAGGTCAGCCCCACTTACCTCTTTCCCCCCTCCACACTCTGAGCTGTCTCATGAGAAGATACCAGGCACACATGTAAGAAACTGACCTTATCTGTCCCCAAAAGGCAATCTCACTCCTATCAGAGCAATCAAACCCTCTCATCCTCCTTGTTGATGTCCTCTATCTAGGATGTTTGGCAAACTGAAATAACAGCTGATATAAACACAGACTGCCTGCTAGAATAAAAATAACCTTTTTGCTTGATACAGAGAAGGACCTGGAAAGACAGCAGTGTGCCAATGAGGGAAATCAATTCCACTCAGCCACTGTGATACAAGACAACACCAAAAAGTGCGTTTGGGACATGGAATTCTTAAAATGGTTTTAGAAGTCCTCCTATCTTGTGTAGTAGTGGGAGTCAGAAAGACTATTCTTGCCCATTCTGCTCTATCTGCAGTGCATGCTTCTCCCTACCTGAGCAGAGACACATTCTTCTGCTTTAACCTTCTTTGCTGTCTTCATCTTGACATGTGATCAGGAATTATACACTAAGACACAACTATTTTGTTACTTTTGACATCTGAAGGAAGTGTGTATGCCTGAGGAGTACACTGATTATGAGAAAGGAGCAGCTGTATATTTACCTGGAAAGCATCAAGGCCTTTCAGTGGAAAGATTTTTCAAGTGCAGATGATAAGCTGAGATGTAAAACACCCAGCTGATATTACAAACCAAGAACAATGTCAGATTAGTGGAAAAAAGTTAGGATCCTGATTCTGCATTATACCCACCAAGGCTTCTATGACAATCTCTCACCCAACTTCTAAGAAGCAAATTAGATGATCATTGTGATGACTCTGTCAGTGGTGGCAGAGAGGAGACAGAAGTTTATTATGTACACAGCAGTACATAACAGCACACACTGTTAGCAGATTCTCAGGGTTTGAAGTCTACTGATTTACTTCCTTTCCATTTATAATTTCCAAGTATTTTATGGTCAAGGTAAAAGCTTGGAGGAAATTGAATCTGGTCATTATTTAACTTCACTTCATATATGAATAAATGGAGTATGGAGAGAAAAATACATTGTCTCTCTGAACATCACCTTGGGGAAGTGAGCAGAAAACCTCTGACACTCCTCTCATGGGTAGGACAAAGAAAGTAGTGGCAGACCACAACAAACAAGTTTATTTCTGCTGAGGAGGTCCCTGTCCTTTGGTTATTCTGTGCTGAAGAATGGTGGCATGGTCCTGTTAGCCTCCATCAGTGTGCACAAGAGTTTTGTGGGCCAGAGCTCCTCTGTAGGTACTGATACTTTCTAAAGATTTCACCAGCCACTCAGCCAAGAACATGCAATACATAAAAAGCCAAAGCTGGATCAGAAAACTGAGTACTTCTACAAACAGCTCATGCTGAGCCAACAGCTGACACATACAGCCCTAGTGTACATTCATTAATGACACCAAACAACAACCTGGAAACTGCCTGTGCTTAGGTAATTGCAATAAGATGCTGCACCCCAAAGCAGAGGTGCTGACCGAGAGCCAAAGGCTCACTTGAAGGCAGCTTGTGTGTCACCCTATGGGCAAAGGAGTCCGAGCACAGCCAGCGTGTACCAACACAGCAATCAACCATGCTGTAACTCCTGGGTTAGCAACAAAGAAGGAGTTAGAGCTCTGGAAATGATTTCCTTTCAGCCAGCAAGCACGCAGCAGCTGGCCAGCACTGTCGCTTTTTGCAGTACAGGATGTATCTTGCAGTTCACAAAGGCAAATGCATACACAAGGTTGTCTTGTTTGGTGTTCTCAAAGATGTTGTTCTGGCTCAGTCTATCCATAATCAGTCCTGTACACTCAAGGGCAGCCCTCTGAGCTTATTCAGGGGCATGATGGATTTTTCTTTTAAAGAGGAAGAACAGTCACAGATGGGCCAGAAAGGAGATTAGCAAAGGGAGAAGCCTGAGAGTGGGCACCAGAAAATATAAAATAGGCCTTTCAGTCTGTTGTGTGACCATATATTTGTAGCAGTGCTCTTGCCTTGTGTTGTGCAAAAGTGCTAGTGCAGCTCCTGCCCAAGTTCACCTCCTCCATACACAAAGCCATGCATACTGCAGCAGTGCCACTTGTGCCACCGCCTGAGGAGCAGTGCAGCTGGCTTCTGTGAAAAACCTTTGTCCAATGCCAAGAGCACTGGCATTGCAGCTGCAAACAGCCAGGTGAGAGCAAAGCAACAGATGAGAAGCCAGAGCTTAGACCTTCTTAAAGAACATAACAGAGGAAAACGGAAAGGAGCTAAGAGATTTGAGGATCAGACAGTTACAAGCACAAGCTTACATGCTACTGCCTCCCCAAAAGGTGGGAATTAACAAACAGATGTTCAGACCAAACCATGATTGCAAGATCCACGTGTCATTTAAATAATTATTACAAGTAATCACTGTAGTGGTGCTAGGGAGGACAAAGTATGCTGGGGACACAAGGGACAGACAAATTCTAGGAGAATACTGGGTGGTATTTCAGACCTGCCACTGTGCTGGTTTTTGGTGCAGATCACTTACTTTTGGCCCAGAGTGGCCTGTAATGAGCTTCTTTCGTCTTTAACAAAGGTGTTTTATGAACCTGAATATTTATTCAGTAGTTGAGAAATAACAAAAATCAGTCACATCATCAGATCACTGTACTTTCCAGGGGCACGAGGGATGAACATTATGCTAAACCAAAGAGAAAAGTGGAAATCTGGCTTGTAACAACCCAGAGTGAAATGTCAGTTTGATCCTCCCTGCAAAGTCATGGTGAGTACAGGAGTCTTCGGAGAGAAACTATGGCTCCCTATCACTAAGAGAAAGGGAATCTTATACCTCACAGAAAATGGAAAATTCCTCCTGGTTTGGGGGAGGAAAATTCACCCCTTCCCTTTACCCCATTACAAATTCCATTGCCTCATAAACCACAGGCTGAAACTGAAAGACAGTATTTTTCCTCAGGAACATCTAGTGCTGAGCAGCTGCTACAAAAACTGTTCTCCACAATATTTTAATACAAATGGAGCAGATGGGGAATGGCATGGGAGGATTTATTTTTCGTGAATTTTGTATATTGTTTCAAACAAAAGCTCAGTTAGGAAAACCCTGAGGTCCTCCCCCTCAGCCAGTTAAGGACAGATGGTTTGGGCTAATGCTTTTGCTAAGCAGTTTTTAAGTTTGAATGCTCCACACAATGTTTAGACACTTTCTCAGAAGCACAATATCTCCTGAGCTGGGTCTCCTGTCCAGATGCCCACAAATATTAGGCTAAGAGCAAAAGGCCAGACAGAGCTGAGAACTCAGACTCCAAACTAAGACTAGCATTCCTTTTTAGTGAAAAGCCTATTCCTTACTGGTTGGAAGGGTACAGTGTTTCAAGAACCTTAGCTTGTCTCTGCCCGTGCCAGTTTTGCTCCTCTTCCTTCACTTAAAAATGTCTAGATTTTAGATTTCATATTTATAGAAGTCACTTTGAAAGTCTCTGGATAGGTAATAGTAGTGAGTTTAAATAATGATTACAGTGGTTTCAACATGTGGGCTGCATGTTAGCAGTGTACTTCCGTAAGCTGTTGAGTATAAACAAGGTTCACAATTATTTAGGCAAGTTGGAACTGCAGCCATGAATTATCTGGGCCAAAGGCACCTTCCAGCTATTTCAGCTGTTGTTTGCTAGCACTCCATATGCTGTGCTTGGGATCCAGTACTCATAGTTCTGCTGCTGGATGTAGCCAATACCTTTATGCATAAGAAGGTGTGGCCACAGACACCGTCTTCTTGCTGAGATAGCCCACACTTGAGGAATATATGCTACATGGGCAGTGCAGACTCCCATGGAGCCACAATCATCTCTAACTTCTACAGGGTCAAGCAGGGCTACTAACGCTAATGGAAGTCAATAACAGTGGAAGGTTTTTCTTGCTAGAATATTAAATATAATTCCTTTGTATAATGACCAGCATGCAGGCATTAAGAAACAACCTATTGTAACAAACAGTTAATAGTCTCTGCTGGAAAATCATGAGTGTCAACCTCACTTGAGACATCTCATCACAAAAACAAAGCAAGGTGTATATATCCTGTATGGGTGGGCATTACAGGAGCAGCTGCAATGAAGCCATAATTGTGTACATGTTCAAACTACTGAGTCTGAGCACCCTGACTTTTCCTGAAGTTCTAACATCTAGAAGTAAAACTTTCTTGATATATTTTCAGTATAATTCAGAATGTTACCCCAGTCTCCTGCTCAGTATTTAAAACCATTATGAATTGCTTCCTTCTTCAGTGCACTTTGTCTTGGTTTGGTTTTCTCATTAGTTTGGTTATATTTTTTTTTGTTTGCTTTTTGGTTTTTGTTTTGTTTTGTTTTACCCAATCTGTTAAATAGCATCAGCCCTTTGGATGCATCAAGGCAAATAACAAAAAGACTCCAAAAAACCCAAAGTGCTCAGATGGACCCATTCATAATGGACTTCACTACAGCTGGAGAAAGGAATTTAACTGTACATCAACTACCATGTAATACTTTTCTATGATAGGAGCACACAAACTTCTGAAAGCTCACAAAAACCAGAACAAATGAATCTTTCTGTTGGTACTCTGTCTTGCTTGAACAATTTGATCATTTCAATAGACCTTGCAAAGCTGGATCTGGCATGTAAAGCAATTTCTAATCAATCTGTATTGCTGCTCTAGCTTCAAAATGCTGTGCAACAATTATTACCAGGCACCTCTTAATTAACCCAAACATACAGCAAGTCAGGAAAAATAATCAAAGCAGCAGGAATTAAGAGAAATGGGTACATGCATGATAACTAAATGAAAGCAAATTTAAAATGAACCAAAAGTTTCATAACTTTCCTCCAGTGAAGTACTTGCTGCTAGTCGCCAAGCTTCTTTGAACTAAATGTACTAAATGTTGTGTAATTAATAGTTGGCCAGCAACCTCACGTTTTCTGGGATGTCATGTCACTGAAGAAAAAAGGAATAGCTGTGCAGTATCTGTGGGGAGCTGAAGGTTATTTTAATAGCTGCATACTTCTAGCTTACCATGAAAAAGGACCCTCGAGTTTCTATAAAAAGCAGCTGTTCAATGTATATCCTAATCAGGAACAGTTAGGAACACTCTGCCTATTACACTGTGAAGCAATCTGCACAGACGTGTTTTGATTTATAGAGCTGACTGTCTAAAATTCACCCTTTCTGACTCTAACATTTCCATGTTTCTACATGAATTACAGTGTTTACAAAGCCAGAGAGCTAATAGGAATGAAAGTATCTTTAGCAGTCAGTTCCCTCATGCTATCTTCTGGAAAGCATATTTACATTTCAATCGGTAGTGTCTCCCTAAAACATACATGAGACTAGAGAGAGAGACCAGGCAGATTTGTTAAAGATAAATATTCTGAAAGAGGACTAAACTGATGACAACAGAAACATTCATCCAAATAAACTCACTAAGGTTTGGGGAGTTGCAGATAACAACAGTCAATACCTAAAAATAAGCCGTAGTGCTCCCAGTAATTAGAACGAACTGAGAAGTTACAATAATAAACTTAATAAAACATAAACCCTTCTTTCATGCAGAGCTTCGGGATGCAAGCTGCTGTTTACTAAAGCATACAAATCTGTGCTGAAGTTCTTGAAACAATCTTAAACATAGACAAAGAATGGTTTACAATTATGTCACCTTTTTATTTTCTGAGCTGCAATGAGAGCTACAATACTATACTGACATATAAATACATTTCATTTGTCTAAAGAAAGCACTTAAAGTTATTACAGCTACTATTCAGCTCCTCTGATACTCAAGCACTGCACATGCACGTACAGATTAAAGTATAAAGCTCTGCAGCAAATAGCTTTCAGAATAAATTATTTTCCATTTCTTTAACATCCTACCTTCAAAATTGTCTTCTAGGAGACCCATATGCTCAAGTGCCTTCACAAATCCAACAATTATCACCAGTACAACAATCATTTCAAGTCCCTCCAAGTTCATCTTGAAAAATTATTCATGTAAAAGCATCTTTTCTTAGGGAGCGTCCTGACTTCAGAGTTAGACTTTAATTAAAAAGCCCTCCTAGTCCAAGATATGCCACACAACCAGATAAATACAATGCTAAAGAAGCCCAGCATATTCCCACCATAAAACATTTCCATTGACAGCAAGATGAACACAGGAATGTAAGGAAGTCAAATCTTACCATGTCTGCATCACTTGCCTGCATGGATACAGATGTTTCAGTCTCTAAGGCAACAGAATATACAGTAACCACTTTGTTTAGCATTTCCTCTCTGTCACAGCCAAAATTCACCAAATCTGTCTGATACCTAGTAAAAAGTGATGCTCCTTTTTCACACTGAATTACAGTTTTAGAGAGATCACATAGTTTAACAACACAGAGGAAAAACTCCAAACACATTCTTTGCTTGATACTAAAGTGAACTTCAGAAAACTCGAAGTAAAATAATTTCCTTTCTGGAATGACCTGGTGCTGTATTTCTCTATCAATGAAACACAGCTACAGAAGGTTAGTTACATGTTAGCACCTTGTTTTCCCACACTTCACACACATGTTACATTAAATATGGGAATCTAGTAAAGTATTAAATATGCTAGTAAAAGACTTGTTAGAGGGGACTCAGTGTTAAAATTGGAGGGATATGTGAGGAACAGCCTCTGTCTTTACTGCACAGCCCTGGGGGCTCTGCAGATGGTGGCACGACTGCCCTTGCTGCAGGTCAGCTGCTATTCCCAGGGCTGTTTCCAGATGAGGAAAGGAAAGAAATGGCACCAAGGACACAGCATGCCCATGGCCAGAATGGCATGCAGCTTATTGTTCTGCCTCAGGAAGCACTTTCCCAAGCATTCAAAAAAACTGAAAAGGTTTCCAAGTCCTTAGGTTTCCAAGTCCTGACAGGAATATATTCTCTGTAGGAGCTTATTCTCACCTGAGCACATTAATAGCAGATATTAGCAAGCTTTTGTCTGTCCTTCCTAACTACCTTAGCTCAGCTGTCCAAATGTGCACCCAGTTTCAGACTGCAGAAAATCTGACCACCTGTCCTGTTAACTTTTGGTAATTGTGCCAGGGTGCAATGGCTGCCATTCTGTGGATGGAGTCACCCACCCCACTCAGTGTCCTCTTAACTCCTTTTGGGATAATCTGATTTCAAAAGCAAGATAGATGTACAGGTCAAAGCTTACACTAATGTTGCAATGCATATAATCTTACATTAGTAATACTGATCTGAAAGCCTGGTATCTGACTCACTGTCTTCTGTTACTGTTTTTTAACCACTTGTGTACTCCTGTCTTTAGCTGACGTTTTACATTAATGTCTCTCTTATTCTTAGCCAGTTGTTTTAAGGACTGAAATGATGTTACGTGGACTTGAGCAGCCAGGCTCCAATGTATTAATACTTTGGAGGTATTAGTTCATTATTAATATTAATTAACATCATGAGCACCTACAGTTTTTATTAGCTTTTTTCTTATCCCACTTCAAAAAATAAATCTTATTCTCTCCATTATCCAACTTCATTGGAGGATCTTACAGCTCCTTACCAAACTTCTTACCGAGTGAATGCTCCCAAGGGGAGGTTAAGAATTTAGGGATGTATCAAATCCAATTACCACTGAAATGAAACCATCTTTGGGACAGTCCAGACATAAGTTATTATAATTTACAACAATAAACACCGGTTTGGTACAGAAAGAAGCAAAACCCAACACAATACTTAATGGAAATGGACTGAGACACAGGGTTAAAAAAAAGAAAGCAACTGAAGCTTAATTTTGGTCAAGTTAAAACCTCTCTTCCTACTAAAAGTGAGCTGGGTCATGCCAATAAGCATTCAAAATTAATGAAGTTTCTGGTTGTAAAGTGGATTTCTCGCTTTCCACTGCACTTGTACCTCTCCTCCATTTTGCTGCTGCTTTCAGCTGAACCAAAACACAACCAGTTAAAAAGTATGGAACTTCTCTTCCTTGTAAAAAATCCACTTTGTAGAGAGCAAAAGCATTGCACAGAGATGGATCTTTTTTACAACAGCTGCACTTCCAGAGCAGCCATCTTGAGGTATCCTCCCTCCCTGCTTGGATTTGAGGGGCAAGGGCCATGTTCTGCTGTGCACAGCAGAGATCCATCCTTGCTCAGTGCCAGAGCTCCAACCAAGGAGGACCTCTTTCACCTGCAAAGGGCAGAGATGAGAGTTCCACAGACCAAATCTTCCTCTTGAGACACTTCTGTTCCTGAATTATTGGCTATTCTATCCTCTACCTCATGGAAGCTCTTTGGAAGAAACTTCTTTTTCTTTTTCCCCAGACAAAAAAGCAATTTTAAAAGCTCAGACTACTTTCCAGCTGTTTTCTGGCCAGCCCAAGCCAGCAGTAACAGTGTCTTTGGGGAGAGAGAGAGAGAGAAGAGGAACCTAGTCAAATATACTCCAATCCAAACTTATTTAGCTTGGGTGAGCTGACAGAACAACGCTGCAGGCTGTGCATTTCCAACTGGATACTTCCTCATAGAGATGGATCAGATTTGTAACAAACTCTCAATATAATTTTCAGTTGTTCTTCTTTGAGCCTCATCAGTTCACTGTGAGGAGAAACACTGCTGTCAACATCAAAATCCAGGAGTGCTCTGGAAGAAAAATACCCAGGTACCACAGGCTGCAGCATTGCTTATCCCCTCACCTGTCTCCAGACAGAGGCAGCAGGCATTGCTACCTTGATCCCTCCAGGCCAGGAAGGAAGGTTGGGTGCCTGCAATGCCTGGGGGCAAATGATTCATCTGGACTTCCAGGCCATCAGAAGACATAGAAGGGACACAGACAACAAGAAATCCCATTCTGTTTATCGCTACAACATGCACACAGACTTCAGCTTTCCTGGGAGTTCATTACTTATGGACACTGGCCCTAAGTAACTGCTTAATTAGCATTTGCTTTGCAGTTAATTTTCACAACATGAGATAAAAAATAAAGTGCATAAAGGACAGAACCAAGAAGAGAGAGAAAGGAGAAAGACGTGAGTTGAAGAAAGCAAAACACAGAGATCTTTTCTCTGGACAGACTCTCTGAAGACACTCAAATACAGTGCTCTGATGGTGGATGAAGTCTGAATTGGTGCAGACTGGGCATCCAGATGAGGCTGGTAGTTAACACGCTGGGTGCAAGGCTGAGGACCACACAGATAAATGTCTGGTGACAGTGTTGAGTTAGCTTTTCTAAGCTAATTTGCACATGCATGCAACAGCAGGGATCAGGAAAGAATCAGGAGAGCACGAAGACAGTATTTGTTATTTACATTTTCCTGTACAGCTACCCTTCAGGGCACATCCACCATTTCACCCCACTGTGTCAGTTTGTAGTCCAGATAGAGTTTCCTCTCATTTCCATCTACCATTCCTCCCTTACACAATCTTCTTCTTTTCTTGACCCTGAAAATGGCTGACTCCAAAGAGTACCTGTTTAGCATCACAGCAGCACTCTGATCAGAGTAGTAATTGACTGCAAAGTCCTTGAGTTTGCCCTGCTCTGACCAAGCCCAACCCTTCCTGATGGCCTCAAAATTGCATCTACCAATGGCTAAGAACAAGGCAGACCACTGCAAAAAACCCCTTCAGTGCTCGTGGGGATCCATGCAGGGGTGGCCTCCGCACAAGCAGAACTGCAGACCATCCCTTTGCTCCCTGGACTCCTCTCCCCAGCCCTTCATTTCATGCAAGAAATAAATGAGGGGACAACGACAGCTGCAGCATGAGACTGTTCTGGAGTCAGTATGTTACACAATTGCATGGTTAATTCAGGACTGGGATTCCCAAGCTACTCCATATGCTTCTGCTCCTCAGTGCCTACATTGCTTCACTCCTCTAGACAGCACTCAGCCTCTCAGCTGAGTTTTGTTGCAGCAGACACTGGCTGATCCATCACTTTATTAATAGCATGATTACAGTATAAATATTTCATTCTGTGGTGTGTGTAGGAGGTTTCATTATGCCTCAGTATCTCTGCATACACATCTTTTTTAAATAGAGCTCTGTTAAACTTACGGCAAATGTGTCAGCTCCAGCTCTTTCAAAAGTCTTTTAATGCTCTCTGTATTTTCTCAAATGCTAATAATGTTAAATTCCAGGCTAATTTATTCAGTGAATAAAATTCACACCCAGTAATATCATTTGTTTTCTAATACGGTCATAGAAAAAGGGGCAGTGAGAATCTAATGCAAATGGGAATTAAGTCTCAGGAAGAGAGAGTTGTTATTTTCCTACTGTTTACTGCACAATAAAAAAAATACAGTGAGGATTTGTTAGGTGTCCAGGACAGTGCTCCCACATTTCAGCATTTCACAGGCAAACTGCCATTTTCTTGGGTTTCTCTAAAGCCTCCTGTTCATATCCTTAATCAAGACAGCATCAGCTTACTTTTTCCCAGACTACTAGCCATGTTCTCAGTACAGACACTATCATCAGCATGCAGTGATTTAATCCAGGGGCAATCAGTGGTATCAACAACAAATTACACTTCTAACACAAGCAATTGCCATGTTTCTGCTTGCTGCTCCATTGCAGAACAGGCAGTGCAAAACACTTGCAGTGTGCCCCTATTTTCCCGGCCCCCAGAGTCTGCAGGCAGCTCACACTCTAAGTCTTTATTTTCACAGTTCTGATTTCAGAAGCAATGGGGGACTTGCTCAGATTAAATAAAGTACAAGATACTACGCTAAGATGTCTAAGGTAGGGATTAATTTTTCAGAGGAATGCTGGGGGTAAATTCCAGCTTGTGTCACTGAGAAAATGACATTTTGATCATGATCCAGTCATACCAGTGATCCCCAAAGTGACTACAAGGCATATATTTAATTCCAAAGTAACAGCATCCCTACTAAACTTCGAGTTACAGCGTGGTCCAATTTTAAGTAAGACTGTTCAAAGCTGACTTAGAAACAGAAGTCCATGGTTCCATATACTTGCTTGCTAGATGCCTACACTTGCTGCCAGAGGGTGTAAAATCAGCTATGAGCAGATCAGCAGCAAACCAGCACCAAGAGCTGCTCTGAGAGAAAAAGCTGAGGCAACAGCAGCAGCACCTGATCTCAGTGGTGCTGTTCATGAACCATACCCAAGGATGTGGGTACCTCGTGGGCTCAGCTTACAAGAATGTGTGATGCGAAGGGACTTGACTGAGGTCACTGAGGCTGTCCTATCAGAGCCACCAACAGAAAACAAGGCTCCTAAGTCTTTGGTGTTTTCTCAACTATATGAAGCCATTTTGCTCTCATTAATTTAGCAAGGAGGACAGACAACACCAGGCATGGAAAGCAGCTGAACCTCTTACATTAAAACAAATGAATGTGAAAGGTGACACAAATGCTTCCTTGTGTAAAGACCTGTCCTTTCAGACAAAGCATGAAATTGGGGTTAAAACAGAGTGCTACCACTGGCTTGCATAGCTGTCAGGGCTATGTGCTGTTTGCAAAAGCACTGCTTGTGGATTTTCATTTCCTCCTGGAAGCTTTAGGCAAATTGGCTACATTGTACTGACATGGCTTTAGAGAAGCCTCAGCACCCTTGGCTGAACGACAGCGGAAAGTGATCCAGGCACCCAACAATGTGAATGCTGCCACTGTCTTCTGTCTGTTATAAAAAGGAGGTAGAGGCTGCCAATGATATGAGAGAAAAGAACAACTTATGGTACATAGCAAAGCAGGGGCAAAACAAAACAAATTTTCAGAATTTTGGTGACATTTCAGTTTGAAGATTATTTCCTCTGAGCAATCATCACAACAGAGAACAAGGCTTAACGAGAGGACCTGCCAGCAGGAAGAACCTGGAACATCTGAGCAGGCAGTCACCTGTTTTGTGACAAGCAGAACCCTATTGAGTACGCAGGGCATGAAACCCTGTTCTGACAAGGCTCAAAAGTGTTACTGTTGTTGTTGTTGCCAAATGTGTTCAAAAACTCGTGAGAAGGATCCCCTTCACTGACAGGAAAACAAGTCAGGAGGTAGGCAACTCCTTTGGCTTTCTTCTCTACACCTTTTTAAAAAGTGTAATGGTGACTTCTATTACTCCTACATATACACCAAGGATTTCCTAGGGAAGAAGGTCAGCAAACCAGGAGTCTGCTCAAACACAAAGAGGCACTATGAGACTGGACCAGCTCTGCCTCAGCAAGCTGTGTATGATACCTAAGAAATTAGATGTTTTCCCTTTCTTAGATTTTATTCCCAACTTACAATTATCATAGAGGGAGGCTTTCCAAGGGGCCTTGAGGAAGAACAGCCTCTCTTACCACAACATACTCACGTACCAGAAAGATCAAGATGTATTTTCAATCTCACCTAATGACATGAAGTTCTCACTTGTCCAGTTCTACTTTAGGAAATGAACAGCTCAGCAGCTCTATCCCATACAGGACTGCAGCTGGAAGGTGCAGCAGGCTGGGTGACCACTGAATTACTACACCTGCTGATAGCTGCAGGCACATTGCCATTTTCTCACTCCAAGTACAGCTTGCAGCCTGGTCACGATGTCCGACCTGCAGCTTTTCCCCCTCATTTTTAAAATCCACAGCAGCATTAGTAGGCCAGTTACCCTCACTTTCTAAATTCTAAATACAAAAGTAAAAAAAAACCCTGCAGAGCACCAAGATAATAAGGGCTGGAGCATCTCTGCTCTCAAGACAGGCTGAAAGAACTGGAACTGTTCAGCCTCCAGAGGAGAAGGCTCTGGGGAGACCTTAGAGCTACATTTCATTATCTGAAGGGGATCTACAAAAAGGCTGGGAAGGACTATTTAAAAGGGCTTGTAGTGACAGAATGTGGGGCAAAACGATCTCTGAGGGTCCTTTCTAACTATATGCACTGTGAAACTTCTCTCTCCTAGGCCTTTGGTGAGAGGTAATTGTGGTTTAGCCATGCTTGTTGTGGTGGAACAGGAAGGAGCTCCTTCCCATCACCATCAGGCCTGCTGGACACATCCTGAGGGAACAAGGGGAGGATGTTTGCTTGGCTCTCCCCAAGATACATCAACAAATTAATACAGCTTGGCTTCGAAGTCTCTGATCCTTTAGATTAATAACTAATTCTCTTTGCATCCTTCAGAAAGCTTTGGCACTTGAGAAACCCATAGAAAAGCCTCCTTTACACTGTACTTTATTGACTCATTTAGTATCTACAGCTGCTGATGTCAAAGGATGGAATCGAGCTACCCACCAAAATTACTAATGAGCTGTGAAAACACTCTGCTATCAATCACCCACCCAGCTAGCTGTTCAACTTAATGCTTAAAATATGTATTTGAATGATATATTCAGCACTGGTATTCCATCAATAGCTTGAAAACAGGTGTAACTTCATCATTCTCATTAAAGAAAACACTGCAAGCCCATGACATCATGCATTTCCCAGCAGTGTCTAATGGCATAGCACTCCCTTGCCAGTGGATGTAACCAAGCAGGTTTTTGGGTGGAAAGATTTCTTTCTTCACCCATGAGTGGCAGGTATTATTTAAGTAGCACAAGTTGACACTTCAAACATCTGCAATGAACCCTCATGCAAAAGGAATGACACAGAAGATTCAAAATAGCCTACAAGGAAATCTAAAAGTATGATTCCTCAAAACTGATAATTAGTTGTACGAAGTACTCTGCATTTGATTAAAATTCATCCAGTTTGTGGGAGAAGCCCAAAGACTGTTGGAAGCTGTGAGAATGTCCTGCCCTGGCCAAGGACATCTTGAAAGTGCAGTCTGCCCAGTGAGGATGGCATTCTGGACATACTGGTGTTGGGAATGTAAGGAGAGGATAAACCACTGAGGAGATGTGCTTCAGCACATCTCAAAACACAGATTGCTTTTGATGTAATTTTAAACCAGCACCAAAACTAGAATGCAAAATAAACCCTGAGAACCACCACTTCTGTATTGCTTCCAGAGCTACTGCAAGTCCTCAGCAATTCAATTTTCTCAGAGAATCCAAAGCAGCACTTCTTTCTCAAAGGAGCCAAATCTTACTCTTAATCACTGCTCTCTGAAATAACAACTTTAGCCAATAACATGTTAGATAGCGTGTATTAAGAGCTTAGCAAAAGTTATCTACTCATGGCAGAAAACACTGTATTTGTTTGGCAGCAGTGCTCTGAAAGGTATATCTCACATCTGAAGGCAGCCTGTAACGCTAGCAGATATATTCCTTTTATCATAGCTCTGAACAGATCATTTATGAAATGAAGATACAATGTGCTGCTTGACAGAGAGTGCACAGGAAGTTACCCAGCCTGTCTGGCTTGCATGGAAGCACTCATTTCTCTTACAGCTTTTTCTGTGAGAACTGCTGAGTAATAAAAGCATTTCAGTTACTTAGTGATGGATTTTTATTCTCCCCTTCTCTTTTCAGAAATTAGAGCTATAAATTGAGGTCTTCAGAAGATATTAAAGATATGCCCTCTGCACTTAGCAGGTCACAGAAATTCACATCTCAGGTTCACATGTCACATGCCAGTAATTGCAGCACCAAGGCCCTGGGCAGTTTCCAACAGCTCAAAGCAAGGCTGGAGCTGAGTGGTTGAGCCTGTACATCAGCAGGAATGACAAGGTTGTGTCCATAGGTCTGCTACAGGTGACACAGAGATAGATTAAAAAAATAAATATTTATGGCTTGACTGGGGAAAAGGTGCTAGCTGTCCATATGTATTTAAAGGACATAAATATTAAGGAGGGAAAGGAATTGTTGTGGAGGTTTACAGAGCATAGCTGAAAATAATGGGATGAAGCAGTGCCAAAGGAAAGCACAGGTCTGACCTGGATTTCCATGGAGAGGCGAGATGCCCACTCAGACTCACAGGATTTCACTGTTCGAGCACTTGGTGTCTGAGTTAATGAAGAGCTCCTGAAATATTCACAGAAACTTCTGCTCACTGACAAAGAGCATCAAGAATGCTTCTCACTCAGATAATTCATGCTCTGAGAGCCTATTCAAAGGGCTGACTCATCTCTTCTTGTCTTGTTCCAGTCTGTGCTGGGTGTGCTTTGAAACATGGAAGCATGCAATGGAGATGCTCTCTCTCCTGCAGATGTCTGAGCAGAAACCCAGGGAAATGACAGACCTCATTCCATGCAATGAATCTCAACACATGGCCCTGCAGTGTGGGGGAACTCTAAATGTTTGATCACCTTTGACACAGGGTGGTGGATAACCTAGGGGCCCAGTGACAGTAACACCTGATCTCTATGAACATCAGGAACGAAGGGTCCAAACATGGTCAGCGACCATATCTCACAGTGGAACTGTAGATGGATGGACACCTGTAAGGAGACAGTTGAAAAGAAAAGGGATCTTGGTCTCCAGAACTGCTGAGGGGACCAATTTTCAGGCTTACTACATCCCACAAAGGGAATTGTGAGACATGGTGTAATGGCTCTGGTCATCTTAGGGTGATAGTTGGACTCAATGATCTTAGAGGTCTTGTCCAGATGAAGCAATTCTATGATTCTGTGTGTAATGTTACCTGGTTTCCTAGAATTTGTCCTTAACAAAGAAATGGTTGCTCTAAAAAACAAACAGCAGCATTTATTTGATTCAAAATAGATGAAAAATTCAGAAAGCTTTATAAGGACCCAGGTGACAGGAAATGAACGAGAACCAAATTTTATATTCTCATATCCAAGATCCAAATCAACAGGCTTTAAAGACCTGCCAGACTTACAACTGCTGTGTAACCCAAAAATGATCAACTCAACACAGGAGACAGAATTGCTGGGGTGCTCCAGCTTCACTTTCATGCCACACAGTTTTTCTTGGTGATACTCTTACCTTCAAACTCCCTCAATTCCTCATGAATTAATTAATCTTTAAATCAAAAGAAGATCTGACTTCCTCTTTTATTTGGTTTCCAAAACATTATTTGGTTTCAACTCTTTAAAGATGAAAATTATTAATGGGTTGTAAACTCAGTGAAAATATGCTTTGGAATTTGATGAGGCTTCTGTACACTGTGCTTACATTTAAGACAACAAATCACTTGCCTGATGGGTGTATAAATGGATGAGGCTCATTGACATTTCTCAACTTAGATCAAATACTATGAAATCCAATCACTTTAGGGCAGCCATCTCTAGGAGATACAGTCAGACATCCAGAAGATCTAGAAAAGCTCTACAGAATTAGAAACTAATGTTTTGTCGTGGTAATTGCATCACAGTGGCAACTTATTCACCTGCTAAATTGCTTACGGCCCTAACAAACATGGAGAGATGAAATATCACAGACAGAATTTTCTCACAGCAATCACAGAAACATCCCAGTTGGAAAAGACCCCCAGGATCATCAAGCCCAACTGTTATCCCTACTCTATAAAGTTCACCCTTAAACCACATCCAAATGATTTTTAAACACATCCAGGGCTGGTGATCCAACCACCACCATGGGCAGCCCATTCCAATGCCTGACCACTCCTAACTGGGAAACAATGTTTCCTAATGTCCAGTCTAAAACTACCCAGTCACAGCTTGAGGCCATTCCCTCACTGTTCTATCACTATTTACCTGTGAGAAAAGACCAGAAGCAGCCTCTCCTCAAAGTCCCTTAGGTAGCTGTAGACAGCAAGGAGGTTTCCCCTCAGCCTTCTCCTCTTCAAACTACCCATCCCCAGCTCACTCAGTCACTCCTTGTAAGATTTATTCTCTAGGCCTTTCCCCAGCTTCCTTGCCCTCCTCTGCACTGGCTCCAGCATCTCCACACTCCTCTTGTAATGAGGTGCCCAAAACTGAACACAATACTCAAGGTGTGGCCTCATCAGAGCCGAGTACAAGGGGACGATCACCTCCCTATCCCTGCTAGACACAGCATTTGTAATCCAAGCCGGGATGTCATTGGTTTTCTTTGCTGCCTGGGCACACTGCTTGCTCATATTGAGTCGTCTATTGCAACCCCCAGGTCCCCTTCTGCCAGGCAGCTTTCCAGCCACACTTCTCCATATAGAATCATAGAATAGTTTGGGTTGGAAGAGATCCCCAGTGGTCATCTAATCCAGAAAAAGTGTTTCAGAACAAAATACCTTTGTGTGATGGTTTGGAAGTTCCCTGCCCCCCCACACTTTAAAANAACCACCCTTCCACCTTTTCCCCACCCCCACACCTTACCCCAAGGTTTGGCTTACGTGCAAGGAGGATCGGTTGGGGAGGATTAGAAGAAAAGTGGTTAATGGGGTTATTCAACAGAGAGGAGAAGCCAGAGCTGCTAGCCCAAGAAGCTGTGTCTGAGAAGCTGCTAGCCCAAGACCCAAGAAGCAAGCAAGTGCCTCGTGACCCAGACTGCCAGCTCGAGAGACTCTCTTATCTTCTTTGTTTTGGTTTTCTTATACCTAAACATCGCAGCAAGCCTCTGAGTGAAGTAGACATCACCATGGTTTTACTTCACAGCCTTTAGTACAATTTTCTCTATTAAAAAATATTCCAATTAGCTCAAACCAGCACACTTTGTTTCTGGGTTTGGCAAGGATTGAGCTGTGCCTGTGTTGATGATGTGGCACTTAATATATACCTGTGCACTAATAAGGCAATATTTAAAAATCCTGTATGTTCCATAATATGAAAATGACTACTGACCAGTAAACTGCTATCATGGGGAAGAAAATGTTTGGAGAGCCTGTGGTGAAATGGGGTTGCCATATAGAGCTTTGATTTTTACATCAGCTGCTTAACAAAACTTAGGACATGCTGTGTGCTTCAGACATCTCTTATTTGCCAGAACCATCTGGCAGGTTTCAGAAAGAGGTGGGTTCCCCAGGCACCCTGATGATGTACCACTTCCCGTCATTGGTACAAGCACCAGCAGCACAGAGAAACAAGAGACTCTGGGAAAATTATTTCATCAGGATATTTTTCTGACATGAGGAAGAGGTTCTAGAAAAAGGAACACTCAGTAAAAGGCAAAAATCAAATCCCCAACAACTGATGAAAAGGAAAAAAGCCCTGCTTTTCTCCTCCACACTGTGTTTCACAATAAATGTAAGCCATTTATCTCCAAAGCACTAAGCATCTCTACTTCAGGTGGTAAAGACTTTTGCTTCCAGACAGCAGTTTTGTGTCAGGGAACACAAGCTTCTTTCTCAGCAGAAAACCAAGAGCAGCCCGAGGTTTCCTCTGGGTTCTACTAAAGTTGGTTGTTTTATATTTCAACTCCAGGTTACAGGCTAAAACATTTCTGCTGCTGCATTACTGTTCATCTATTGCCCATGAGAGTGGCATCAATATGATTTTTTTACCTAGAAAGGCCTTGGGCTGTTGATTGGCATTTTGAGGACCAGAATGGCTGAGCCTGCTTACAGGAGATTTAAAGCATTCTGCTCTTCAGCTGCTTGCATCATATCAGTGCTTTCAAGCCCATGCCTGCTAAGTACATAAATCTACAGTAGGAAAAGCATGAAATTCTGACTTGGTGGCTAAAGCTGAGCAAACAGTTCTAGCCATTAAACACAGAAGTCATATTTCATTTAATTCAAAATCAGAGAAGTCTTTATACATGAACATGAGCACAATCAGTTCCCACAGCCGCTTGGAGAGTTGCAGCAAGATAAAAAGTGCAGTGAACAGAACTATAGTTAAACTACCATTGTTGCTTTGTCTGGCCTACAGAGTACCACCTGGGTTCCAGAAGTGCAAGGTTTAAAGAAAAGCAAGTATACTTATAATCTCACAACCTTTATTTTCTCTCCATCCCAACCACATTAGCAATTTCTTTTGCAAAATTGCCTAGTCAAGGTCAATTAATCACAAAAAATACCTCCGAGGTCACATCACACTCAGTGAAATGGCTTGCACTGTACTGTGCCTAATCAAGTAGGCAAGACTGGAACTGAAGGTACCCTCTGCACCCTGCAAGGCTCCTTTGCATATCCCAGGACCCCAAACAAATACATTTATGAATACATTTTAAACTATATTTTTAATTGTGTTACAGCTCTGCTCTCCATTCCCCCAAGAATGGACCAAGAACCCTGAACAAGCAGAACTGTCTTTAAAAATAAACATATCCCAGCCTTATAAATACTGACCTGATATTAAACATAATAAACTTACTAATTTTTCATACAAAAATTGCAAACATCTCAAAAGTAGGAATCCTCTCCACCCTTTCTCTCTGCTGTATTTCCTTGTGGCTTTTCTGCTGGTGGCATCCTGAGAACCTGCCTGATCAAAAGTCTAATCACAAGCCTCTTCTTCCTATGTTTTCCATGAGATAGATTCTGTCTTCTTCTTCTCTACTAAAGCAATGACAAGGAGGTTTTAAACGTCAACATAAAGGTATAAATCACAAAGCAAAGACTGTCACAACAGATTTCAGACTACAATACTGCAATCAGTCCTCGGAGTACAGCCCACCAGGTGAGCTGAAGTAGGTGCTTCCTGTAACAATTCTCTTTGGTAAAAGACTCCCACACTTAGGTCCCAAGGCACTTTGTTTCACAGCCTACCAAGGTCTAAATCAACAGCTCAGGTTTCTATAGATATCACACAACCTAGTTATTGCTGAAGATAACTGCCAGTCCCAGTCTTCTGGGGTTCAGGATTCATTCTGGTTTAAGGCAGAATAGTTTTCTTTGTGTATTATCATTAGCCTGAGGGCAACAAAGGAATGCTGCTTGTTATGTGGGGCTCAGAGAAGAGGTGTAGATTTTAAATGAAATGTAAAGGCCTGATGAAATCCTCTGTAGTGCTGAGTTCTGAGATATGTTGATGTAAACAATGGCTATCCATGGACAGCATATGCAAAAGCATTCATTTTTTAACTTGATAAGTTGTTTCCAAAAAAGCATTGTTTCAGCAGCCAGTGTAAAGAACATGTGACCTGAATATTAATTTTGACTTCTGTGTATCTGGAGAAGTTTAGGTTTTGTTTATTTCCTTAAACTGGAGCTCCTTTCCAAAACACTGCTTATGCTTTACACCACGAGGGATGTTTATTTTTAAGGCTTTATTTTTGATTTGTCAGTATTCATATTCACATCCAATAACTTTTTATCTGCTTACATTTAAAATCCCTTGAAAGAGACATTTATACATTTCAAACAGAAATGCTGAAATACAGGCATGCAATGAGACATTAAGGAAGGTATTTTCACATCCAACTCAAATCTTTCATGAACAGTTTCAGAGTTCCTTAAAATATGAGAAACACTACACAGCACTGTTATGTTACAGAATATTTATTCCATTGGTAATGTGAGATGTGCCTGTTTCAAAATGATGCTTATTGCTCATGGAAGCAGTGAATAAATTGTGTAAGGAGTGTGGAGATATGCTCCTTGTGTAGAACTCCCCGAGCCAAGGCTGATGAGGGCATCTCAGGACTGTGGAGGAAGAGCACAGCTGTGTATCTAAGATATGAGCTCAGTATACCATGTATGAAAAGGCACAGAAGTGTCACCAGTCATGACAAAGTCCATGGTACATGCATGCATTACAGGCTGATTAGCTGCTGGATCAGGAGGAAAAGAGTCTTCTGATCCAGGTTTTGGAAACTAAATCAATTTTAAAAACCAGGAAATGGTAAGATGGAATCAAAAGGCTTTGAGACTGTCTATATTAAACTGTAATCCTTCTGTGGTGAATTAATTACTCTATACCAAGTACAGGATGCCAGCTATGGTATAAAACTGGTAGCCAGAATGTGTTCAAAAATGGATGTAAATGGAAGATGTTAGATTTAGCATGTCCAAAGAGGCAGGTGAGTATGACTAAAACCACTGTAATCTTTCAGAAGAAAAAACCCCAGTAGCTACTACAAAACTGTGGGTTATTCGGAGATAGAAATGCAGCATGTGTAACTAGTGACACGTTTTGCTCTCACCTCAAATCTCAGCTTCACTCCAGAAATAAGGCACTCACTACTGCCCTGTTATTTCATTCTCAAAATGGTAGTGCCGATATTGCTGTGAAGAACATATGGTCCCTTTTCTCAGTTGATAAAACACATCCTAATACCAGTCAATGAGAGTGGAAAGGAAAGGAAAAAAGCCAAGCACGAGAAATTTCTGAACACTCACATGAAATTTTGCTGACTGATCTGAACAGAAATTGAAATGAGATAACCCAGTGCATTAAATCTAGAGTGATGCAGAACTAATCAATGAGTCTGAGGACAGCTTCTAGTGTCTGACTGAAGTATGAAAAGATCTGTGTTTGGAAAGTGAATAATTTCAAGCTTCACAACTGACTACAAGAGAATGTGCCTTGTATACCATTTTCTGCACACAGATCATCAGTATCTGCCCTGCATGTAGCACTCTAACAGCACTGATCTGAACAGGTACCACAACAGGACATGCAGACATATTGCCAAAAAATTTTCTGGAACTGGTACATGAATAGGAATCAGACATTGGGACAGAGGAATCCTTCTGAGTGTGGGCTTCTAAAGAGGCCATGATTTGATTTACACAGACAATGCTTCAAAAGAAAAGTCAACACCAGAATTTGACAAGAGGTGAACTTAGTTGTTCCTAGACATTATGAGAGAAGAAAAGAAAGGAAGAAAAATTCAAAGGAAATAATTTTCAGCTCAAACACAATTAGCACAACACCATCTCAATGGATTCTGCTCATTCCAATGCAAGGAAGCTTGCAAGGTTAAGAGGTTTCTTACTGCTAGCAGGAGTTGTCAGGGAGCAAAGATTAGGTAGGAAGCAAAGCATGCCAGTCCAACAGCAGTATCTTATTGGCTTGTAGCAAGATCCTACTGTCAGGTGATTAATAAAAAACTAATAATTTCTGAATGATCCACAAAGTAAGCTTTTCAGCCTGTGACCTGTTAACATGGCCCTATGCAAGAGGAAGCACTGAAATTTTTACATCTGGGAATCAATCACAATCAGAGAATCCTTTTCAATTATTTAAAAAAAAAAAAAAAGTTATTAGAAGTTGTATTATCCTTTAGAATATCAGCAATGTGACTATTCCAGAGCATCTCCACCCAGTCTTGGTTTAAAAATAAGCCAGAGAAACAGCAGCCTGCATAACAGTTGTCAGTAACAGGTATTTTTCTGACGTAAAGAGGAAGATCACATTGTGTCTGCATAGCACAGCAACCTTCAGTTCTGCTACCCTTTCCATTTTTGGTTTACTTTAAGCTATTAGAGCTCAAAAATAAAGACAACACTCTGACCTTGTTAACAGGCTGGGACAGCTTGAAGGAGGCTTACTTCGTTCACTTACATTCCCCAATTGCACAGTTCAAAGAGACCGATCCAGACTTACCTGCAAGAAAACAGAATACAGGTTTTGAGTTACAGCTTCCAGCTTAATGAAAATCTGTCACTGAGAAGAGAAAATAAATAATGGGTCCCTGAAAAATTGCACAGAACTTAGACTTAAGATAATGTTTTGCAGTATGATGAATTATTTGTTTGCCTGTACTTTTTTTCCTAGCTCTTAAATAATTAAGATAACCTTTTTCATCCTGCTAATTTAATTACAAAAGGATGACTTGCCAAGGGGCAAAACATAATATCTGTCGACTTTCTCTTATTACAAAGTACTGTTTTCTCTGTTCATTCAGGCTTGCCCCCCACACCCAGCTCTCCCCTGGGTGCTTCACAACACGACAGAGTATGTCAGCATTTATTAAAACAACACGGGCAAGGGTGGGCAGGTTAGGAAAGATGAGGTTTGTACAGTTTTAATGGAGCTTTTAAATAGAAGAAAGGTAATAAGCCACCAGGCACATGGTGAACTTCTGTTCTACAAAGGAAGCAGTAAGTCCTTGGATGCCAAACTTCTGAGCGAAGTCAACTGAGCTTTTATAGCAATGTCCTTACACCAGTCTCCCAGCAGTTTTCTTTACATTTGAATGAAAAACTTTCCAGAGAAGCATTTCTTCTTTTTGCCAAAGCACAGTAAATTCATTAATGGTGAGTTAATAAGTGTCATAGGAATATCTTCAGGGATGGGGCCTCAACTACCTCCCTCACCACCCTTGCTGTAAAGAATTTCTTCCTAATCACCAGTCTACATCTACCCTTCTCAAACTTCAGGCCATTCTCACTACAAGCCCTTGTAAAAAGTCCCTTCCTGGCTTCAGGTACCCTTCAGATACTGCAAGGCTACTCTAAGGTCTCGCTGGAGCCTTTTCTTGTCCAGGTTGAACAACTCCAGCTCTTTCAGACTGTCCCCATAGGGGAGGTTCTCCAGGTCTCTGATCATCTTCGTGGCCCACCTCTGGATCCACTCCAGGAGTCCCTCTTATTCTGGGGCACCAGACCTGGATGCAATACTCCAAATGGGCTCTCACAAGAGCAGAGAATCACCCTCCTTGTCCTGTGGCTCACAGTTCTTTTTTGACCAGATGGACATTCAATTCTGAATGTTGTGGCAAAGGACACTTGCCTCAGCTAATACAAAAAATGAAATGCATCTAAACATAATTCAGAAAGCACTGGAAATGTTTCCCTGATGTGATACTAAACTTACTTGCTTTTTAGAATATGGTCTTAGTAGGAGATACAAAAGAAATTAAAATATACTAATTTCTACATGATTAGCTAATAAAAACCATATTTGTATGCTATCAGAACCACCTGAAATAACCAGTCTGTCAGAGTGCCCAATCCAGGTGATTGACTGTTACACACTACAACACAATAACTCCACGTCCCTGAGGCCTCAGCATCTGCAGTAGCACAGCAGTAGCTGGAAGAGAACCTTGTCCTTCACTGAGCACCACGGCACTCTCTGAGTGGTGAGGAAGCATAGTCTGATGGCTGGGACCTGCCACATGCTTCTGATGTGAATTTGGGCACATACAACTTACTAAGGTTATCATCACCAATGCTCCACACACGATGAAGATGGCAATGCCCTGTTTCGAGAGGTATTCTGAGCCAGGTAGCCCAGTGACAAATGAAAGTTAAACACAAAGAAATTGATCTTACCTTTCTCCCCTCTACCAACTATCAATCAAGTTTAATTTAACTATGTTGAAATGTTACTGCTACATTGATTCAGGCTCTCCTTCAAGAGGCTGCTGGAAGACGCTCACTGGCACCTCTCTCTCTCAGGTCAATTACCTCTGGTAGAGCTGTGCTGTGACAGGGACGACACCGCTGGACATGCACCAACACATCGGCACTGAGTTTAAACACTGCTGCAGGACGCAAGGAACTGGGAAGGAAAATCCAACAGAAATCTAAGAAGGATCTTGTCCCCACCTGGTGGCATTGCTATAATTGTCACGAAGCAAAAGCAAAGAGCCGGCAGGCAGCCTAAGCTTGGAAATAGCATTTTCTCCCAATTGCATTTCAGCGCCGCTGCACTGGGAACGCACCAGTCGGTATCTCACACACTGACAGCGCAGATACAGCCGGAACATCCCCAGGCCCCTGGCGTCCAAGGGCAGCGAAGGACTCGGCAGCCTTCTAAAGAGAGCAGCTGGCACTGGGTACTCTGCGCCTTCAACAGGCTGCTGAAGCTGCCAGCAGCCCTGCTCCCTGCTCCCTTGATTTAGTGCGGGGAGCTGGTGGGACACTGCTGCCCTCTGCTGTCACCGCTGCGCAGTGACAGGCACCCTGCCACCATCGCACAGCTACGGGCACGCTGTCATCACTGCGCAGCGACAGACACCTGCACCCTGCCACCACTGCACAGCGACAGAACACCTGCACCCTGCCACCACTGCACAGCCACAGAACACCTGCACCCTGTCAGCTCAGAAGCAGGGCTAGTGAGTATTGCTGGAGAAAGCAGAAGGATGGTGACTCTCTGTGACTCATTGTACAGAAGGACTGTTTGTTACAACCACCATTTAAATTGTGATTGTGATAGATCTCCTGAGCCTTCTCTTCTCCAGGCTGCTTCTCAATCCTTGGACCATCTTTCTGGCCCTCCTTTAAACCTTCTTCCAGCCTGTCCACATCTTGGATGCCTCAGTGGATGACAGCAAACAGAAAAATGTGAGATGGGTTTCTAACAGTCTGCACCTTGTGGAGCAGGTTCCAAGCAAAGCCCAAGGTGACACCAGCTGTCAGCACCCTTTAGAACCTCACTGGAAGGTGCTCTGCCCCTGTGCAGTGGGCTTGGCAGTCAGCAACAGGCAGAAATCAGAGAGAAGAATGTGGAAGCCAGAGACAAGGAAGCGGCAGGTAGGAGCAGCCAGGGCCTCTCTTTTTATAGTTTTATTTATATCCCCCTGTCCTCAGCCAATGCAACCCCAGATAATGACAAGAAACAGCAAGAAGGCAGAGGGCTCAGCCTCAGCACAGTTCTAGGTGTCACCAAGCTGACACAGCCAAGACTGGCTGGCCTGCAGCCCAGGAGATGGCAGCTCCAGCCAAAAGCATCCTTTAAGGCTTGTTTTGTACCATAACCTTGCTGGGCTCTAAGCCAAAGTGTTTATAACTTTCATTCAAATGAAGTCAATACTTATTAGGCCACACAAATATAGTTCTAAGCCTTCCACCTCATTTGCATTATTGAATTTCTGCCCTTAAAAGTGACTACCTGCAATGAGGTGCTGAGAGATGATATGAACATCACAGTGCCTGTGCCAGTCATGGGACATCTCCTAGCCCATGCTTATCCGTGGCCTCATCTAGTGAGGACAGAGGGGTAGCAGTTACAAAGAAGAAAGGACTAGAGTAAAAGGGGAGAGGGTTATAATGCAATGAAATGTAAGAACCATAGATGTGGATGTGTACTAGACCAGGCTGCAAGGAGATGAAAGGACAGCTCTTGAAAACACAGATGTAGGAGGAAAACAAAGATATGAAGTCCAGACTGAAAACAAATACACCAAAAGCCCATTTGTGCCAGCAGCTGGCAGCATTCACAAGGTGCCTGTATGGCTTTTGCTCCTTGTTCTTTATTTTCTAGCACAGGACTGGAGCAGCATCCTTGGATCCTATTACAATTACTCATTGGTCCCTTGCTAAGGAGTGTCACAAATAAAGTATTTTTCTCCATTTTTGGAAAAGTAGAAGATTATGTGAAGCAAGGACAAGGTGCTTAAGCAGAACAGTTATCTGCAGACCAATTATTGAATAAGAAGCAGACCTTTTAGCCTGAAGTCAGAGGATGGTGGCACATTGTCTTCTGGCTAACACCAGCTACAGCAGATACCCTGGTCTTACCTTCTTACATATCATCAAGCATATACTTAGAGTCAGCAGTGACTCCCTGTTACCTGCCAAAAACTGTAGTCCCTGCACTGCTTAACATCGCCTCTTGGGAAATTGCACCCCCAAGGGTGCAAGGCTCGAGTTTTTTGTCTGTTTTATGCTCAGTTGAGGAAAGCAAACCCAAAGCACCGAGGCAGATACACACATGTCCTACATGGCAGGGTCTTCTCTTTAGGTGACTAGTGCCCATGTAATGGGCTCATTCTGACAGCAGCACTTGGCTATACACTGCCACTGCATGTCACAGTTTTTAGGAGGGAAGCAAGAAAAGCAAAGCATCCTTACTACTAGAAAGTCTACTTTATAGACTGCTAAAATATCTTCCAGATACAAAGTAAGCATTTGGAGAGGGCCCAGGTTTTGCTTTTTTTCACCACATAATCCACTTTGTAGGTGCTTTCTTAACAGCCTCTGTCTATTTACCACTACATTGAAAATCCTATAAAAGAGATTGTAACTCTGAAGCTAAAGTAGCTTTGCATTCTCATGGTTGTTTTATGAGAAAAACAATAGCAATACAGGCACCTTTCAGAGGAAATTACCAAACCCTTGCCTGTGGCAGGGGCAGGCACCAGACCTCCAGACAACAAAAAACTATAAATAATCTGCAGCAAACACATTAAAAACTTAGGTGATATTTTTACTTCCAATTTCAATTTCATTGCATTTCACAACAAAACTTGTTATCCTGTGACCATTTCCTTTCGCTCCCATTCCTCCTCATGAGGACAGAGAATTGTTACCTTAGCTATAGGTGCAGATGGTGATGTGCTGGTTTAGTGCTCTGTGCATGAGTATGTAACCCATGCTTGGCCATTGTCACAAGGACCAAAGGCTCGGGCCCACTGCTCTGGCACATGAAGAAGGAAGAAGATGACAGACAGCCCATCTCAGAGAGCCTTGTGCCATATGAGAGACAGGAATCTACAGCCAATCCCTTACAGGTCCACCATGAAGTCCTCTGATGGCAGTCACTGCACAGTAAGGTTAGTTATTGAGAGCTCACAGATACCCCCTGCCTGTTTGTTGTAAGCTCAGAATAAGGCAGTAAGGATCACCTCCATCAAATCCTTTTTTATGCAAGCACAGCAAAACAGCTTCTTCCTAGCCTGACTCCTTTGGAACCAAGTTCTCACAGCTTACAGGAAAGGAGGGAAACTTTGTTGTTTATGTTTTATCTCTAACACTGTCAAAGAACTAAACATCTTTAGCTTTGAAAGTGCCCTGAAGAGCAAAAATAGAGAAAAATTATCCTGGAGTCCAGGAATTACCCACCACTGTGCATAGACAGTGTGATGAACACAGAGTTCATCTTAGCACTGCTCATAGCCCACTGTATCAACAACAAATGTTCACAGTGCAGATACTACAGGATGGGTTATATTCCACATGGTTAACTCCATTTAGAAAGGCATTCAGGCATATGGCTATTCCCATCTCTACTCAGAGTGCTCAAAGATGTAGCTCACTTTCTAGCTGATGAGATCTAAGCACATATCTAATTACTGGTTTGAGAAGGGTCTGGGGATGCTGCAGTGAAGGGTAACACAACACCCCCTAAGTAACACCTTCTGAAAAGTGAATAGCTAAACTGAATGAGCTATACCCCTTGTAACTGCTAGGTCAGAACATTCTGCAGACTATCAGAGAATCAACCAGGTTGGAAGAGACCTCCAGTCCAACCTATAAGCCAGCCTCATCCAATCAACTAGACCATGGCACTAAGTGCCTCATCCAGTCTTTTCTTGAACACCTCCAGGGATGGTGACTCCACCATCTCCCTGAGCAGCCCATTCCAATGCCAATCACTCTCTCTGTCAAGAACTTTCTCCTAATATCCAGCCTATACTTCCCCTGGCACAACTTGAGACTGTGTCCTCTTGTTCTGTTCCTGGTTGCCTGGAAGAAGAGACCAACCCCACCTGGCTACAACCTCCCTTCAGGTAGTTGTAGACAGCAATGATGTCACCCCTGAGCCTCCTCTTCTGCAGGCTGCACACCCCCAGCTCCCTCAGCCTCTCCTCACAGGCTGTGCTCCAGGCTCTTCACCAACTTTCTCACCCTTCTCAGAACATGTTCTCATTACAACCTGGAAAACATTATCTTTTCACTCCTCCTTCTCCAGGGCAACTCTTCCTCCTTGGACTGAGTTGAGTGGATAGGGCTGAAGAAGGAGGGACCATACCAAAGGAAATTCCCTCAAACCTAGTGAAATCTGTGTAAGTGAACTGTGCCTGCAACACCAAACACCTGCATCCACATCAAACATCACAGTATGAAACACTTCATAAAAACATGAAGATGCACCTGTGGAACTCTGGAGAAGGAGTCCTTCAGGACCTTAACTGTACTAAAGACTAGACAGGGTAAGACTAAAGCTCTAACAAACATTTGTTCTAGCCCTCTCACAATGTAGATGGCAACAGCTGATTTTAGAAACACCCAAGCAATGTGACTTCCTGCTACAAATGTGAGAAAAAACATTACAGGTATACTTTGTCAGATATTAATTTTGCCATTATGCAACCGAGGAGACTTCACAGTCACAGAAACAAGAAAGAAAAACTAGTTACCTGATGCTTTTCACTGCTGTCCACCCTTCATGTGTACCAGAGCCCACTTTTACTACCTTATTCCCCTGAGAGCCCCTGGGAACTGTCAAGTGTCTAGAGGAACTGGATGCCCACCTGCTGCATGACCAAAGAGAGCTGCTCACCTAGTGTTCATGGCTCACTAGCCTTCTTGTCCATCTCTGAAAGACCCTCAATAAAGAGGAAAATTTGAACAAACTTACCCCTATAACAGGTCTTCTGGCTCCTAATGGAGTTGCTGAACATTGCTGTTCTAGCTCTTCAGGTCTGCACTGGAGTGTTTTAAAGTGTGACATAGCTGTTACAGAGCTAGGGCACCACTGCTATCTCATTCCAGGCAATGAAGAGAGCAGAGACTCATTTTCCACCTCCAGTGCTAGTGTGATAGCTGGCACTAGGTCTTCTTATCTCAAACCATATTCCATATCTCATCCATCCATGCCACAAGGTCTTCTTATAGGAAGACAGATTCCAAGAGCCTGAAAGCTGTTCTTTGGGTGCTGAGTTCCATGAACGAGGACTATAAAGTACCTGAGGCTCTCCTTGGATTTCACCTGCAGGTATACGCATTTTTCTCTCCAGAGAAGGAGGTTGTTAGGGTGTTCAGTAGCTTTCAGTTAAAAGTCCTGTCTTTTTGCAAGGCCCTCTGCAGATTCCCTCTGTTGTCCTGGTGACACGAGGAAGCACCACATGCTTCCTAGCGATGTTAGGAGTGCTCATGCTCTATCAGAGACAGAAAACAGACCATGCTGCAGTAAAGATCACTGCTTCTGATTAAGAATGGATGAGCACTGCTGAACTAAACTGAAGCCTCTGGCTCATGTAGGAGCAAGGAGCAAAGTACTCTTATCTGAGCTACACTTAGCCCAAGGGGTGGCTAGGCTGTACACAGACACTGCTACTTTCAACTCCTCAGAGTTGTTGCCTTTGGGAAAGAGGAGTACCCTGACCAGACATTTCCTTATCTTTCAGAGATGAAAAACTTTAGCAGTAGACTAAAATTATATTTTTCTTTCTGCATACAATGCATTACCTTAGTTTGCTGAACCAAATCATTGACTGTTAAGTGCTCTTGGCATCCATATTTGTGGGTACAGCTCCCTGTATGAATTAGAGGGGGTTTCACTGGCAAAGATGAGTTAGGAGGACTAGAACGGGGCATTAGTCACAGTGGAAAAACGGTACTGTGAGACATGATCATCTCTTGCACGTTTTGAGGAGCACACATTGCACTACTACTACTGTTCAGTAGGAGGTATTTCTCCCTCCAAACCCAAGCTGTCTAGTGCTATGCAGAGACTTTTGCATAAGCCCAACCATATTTTAAATGCAAATAACTTAAATGGGCTTTATATAAACCAGAAGCATTGGGATTTGCAAGCTGAATACCTCTCAAACAAGAAGAGCTAAATATAGAGATCTGGATAGAGCATTTAAGCTCCAAATGCTGTTTTCAGATGCTAAGTATAGAATGATGTCCCTCCACAGCAGTAAGACAGTCTGTGCAAAACTGGTGACTTGGTATCACCCATTAAAAAGAGCTGTCACTTCATATCAAAGATGAGGTAGTCAAAACAACTTGGTGTTCTAAGTGAAGTCCTTCTAAATTATTCCTCAAGGTCTGTCAGAGTAGAGCTTTGCCTATGCTGATTCCCAATCAATATTTGCATGGCAAGAAAAGAACTGTTGAGGACAGAGGAACAAACGAGACAACCCACTATTGCTGAGTTAGAGATATGCTTGGCTAAAGCAAATAATCATTCCCAGTGGCAGCCTAAGATGAAGCTAAATGCTAGTGAATCCTACTTTGGGCAGGTTGGTACACATAAGCATATACTGAAATCCTCTCAAACCCAAGGTTGCCAGAGACACATTTCTGCCACAGACTCTGCAGAGTTATCCCGTGAGGATCCAAAGGCCAGTGATGATTCCAAATCCAGCACCAGAAGGAGCTCCTGAAACAGTCTGCATGGTCATGTGGGCACATATCCTGCTACCTTCTGGATATTTGGAAGTGATATGCCACTGTCCTGGGCTCTTTGTGAGCAGATGTGTCAGTTCTAAAGAGTACTACAGGCATCACAACAGAGCCCTCCCATTACTTCGAAATCACCTTTCAACCTTGAAGAGAACGAGGCAGTTATTTAAAAAAATACAAGATTGTGTATAGATCATGCACAGTAGGTACAGTTAGAGAAAAAGCTGAAAGACACAGGCAGTAAAAAGGAAAGAAAAATAACACTTGAGTTGCTTCATACAGCCTCATACTCACAAACCTGCCTTTCATCCATCAGTCCCAGAGCTGCAGGCACGTACCTCACCCCTGCATCCTGGTCATCAGCCTGCATGCTTCCCCAGGGGTATTCCATCTCTTTTCAGGGTCTGTTTGAGTTGTCATCCAAACATCCAAAGTGTGCCTGAGTCTTCGCCACATCAGGAATTGTTTTTGACATTCCTCCCTCCACAAGGACTGCCCTCCCTTCTTCAGAAATAAGAATATCTCTTTGCCAGACAGTCACCAAGTGCTAGCACATTTCTTTTGCATCAAAGGACTGGGAATTCTTACTTATTCCATGCAGCAACTGGTAAGTGTCTGCAGAAAACCTTTTCCTGCACTGGATTTATACTTTGCATCAACAGGCAAATTGAAACTATAGTTGGCATTTAATATATGCAGTTCATCACTTGCTCTTGACTGAGATGAGACAATGGCAATCAACAACTCAGGGAGGGGAGGCCCTGTCAGGCTCTTCTCTCCATTCACATGTGTATGCAAACCTCACAGCATAATTAGCAAGCATTTTCTCAGTTTAAGTTATCCTGGTCTGTCTTAGAAAGTATCCTCTGACCAGCTTTAATCAAGCAGATGCACCACTCTCTTGCCACTGCATTTCAAGCAAATTTTGATCTGCTAAGATGGATAAACTCTTTCTGCTGCAGTTGATGCAGAAGGGAAACACATACCCAGCCATGAGGTGAATTCTGCATGGAGTTTTTCAAAGCATTCCATGTAGTTGTGAGTGGGTCTGTGACCCTCCCTTGTGAGCAGCCTCATAGAGAGCCAGTCTTGAATGGGAAACGTTGCCAATTTAATTCTGTAATGCTGTGGATGGTACTACAAGCTACACACATTATTGAGCTAAATTAATTTCTGCTGTTAGGTACGGCTACATGCAGCTGAGGAATGTTGTTTACTGGACTGGGAATAGCTTGTTTGTTGGATCTATAAAATATTGTTACTTAAACAGTCCAGTGAACTCCTCTGACACAAGTTCTCTTTCCCCTGAAGGGTTTTGTTTCTAACTGGAGTTATCGATCGTTTTGGCTTTAGACAGGAAATCATCACTGTGTTAGCAACCACCAAAATGGTCCTCAGTCCCTAGGGTCTGCTCCCTGACATGCCATCAATTCAAATTTTTTGATCTGGGAAGCTGAAGTTTCAAAGTGTGCGTGTGGTGTGTGTGTATTACTTTTCAAACACGTCTGAAAAAAGTGCTGCCAAGTTCTGCTACGATACAGTGCTGCCCTCTCTAATGCAGGGGAAAACACAGTCAGTGCACAACAAACATCTCCAGTTCCCATGTGCTGGGTCACTTTCCTAACCTTGCTGCAGTAAAGAGGATCATAGCAGTTCATGGGCTCGTGTTAGGTTCGTGTTACTATCTGCTCCTTTATGGAGATGTCTGACTACAGTAAGCGAAAAGATCCTAGTAAAATTTGGCATTTCCCACACACTGCACTATAAGATTACATTTTTTTATGTTTGGCACATAAATACAAATAATTAATTCCTGAAATTGCTTCGTGGTGCTTCTACATTCACATGTTAATCTAAGTCAGGTTTCACTGCCTGGTGACTCACCCAAACCAACCTGCTCTGAAGTGAACACTTTATTTACTCTTATTCAACTCAGACACAAGTCAGGGTCTATGTTTAACTGGTGGTGCAAACAAGCACTACCAAACCTTGTGCTCTCCCTCTAAGCCCTGGAATGCAGTAGCCCCCTCCCATCAGTATTTCAGTACAGTGCCACAGTCAAAAGGAACATAAATGTGTTTGATAAATGAACCTGTAACTCACATCTTACCAAATACTGCAGTGCCACCTTTATGTAAAGGGGTGAGGCTGTTGATAACAGCACAACATGCCAGCCTTCAATGGTATCTGTGGATGTCTAGGGGTGCCTCAGGCTGCCACTGGGTTGCAGGATGTGGCTTTTGCATTGTGGGGGTGCAGTGCCCACATTACCCACTCAACAAAGCCATCTTAATTGGATTGGATTCTGCCACTGTATGTAAAAGCAGGGCAAAACACAGAAGTTGCACCAATCTAAACTAAGAAGATATTCATTGGTTTGTTCTTTTGTAAGAAATAACATCACCATTTTTTAACATGCCTTTGCAAAATGGTGAGGTTAATTCTACAAAGTGAAGAGGCAGAGAAGACACAAGGGAGAATCAAATTGTCTTTATCACAGGCAATCAAACTTACACTGAGGGCAGATTCCCAAACAACTAATCAGGTGAAAGCAAGCATTCTCATTTGAGAGAGGTTACCAGGATAGCACCAGGAGTGCAAAACGTGGCCATATTTCTGGCTAGGAGGAGATGAATCTCACAGGTGTCCAGCTAAAACTACAAACACACACTCACAATATGCCACCTCCATCAATAAACAACAAAGTGCTATTAAATCCAACCTAAACTTCATCATTCCTCCATCAAAAAAGGTCTGATGTAGCTTCAAACATGGATAATAGTAGACAGGAATTCCCACACCTATCTTTATCAATACATGCATTATTTTATATCCACTCATTACTGAGCAGTGTATTTCCATAAGTACTTAATTTATAACCCTCATCAGCAGACTTAACAAGCCAAAGTCAAGACCCCATTAAACCCCTGTTTCATGTTCCTCAGGTTTACACAGTAAACCTCACCAGCCACGGTTTGTTTTCATCTCTTAATCAATTGATACAAATCCAAGAGCAATTTCCATTTGTGCTGCACTATGGAGTTGTAAACCTTTATGGAGGTGTTAAGAATTGGCCATCAAGAACATTAACAAGCAGGTTTTTACCTCTTATGGTATTTCCCCACTGTTGTGGCATCTCTGACACTTGCCTGGCAGAGCACAGGCAGGAGGAGCAGAGATGGTGAATGGCTTGATTGGAGCAGAATGAAAAACAAATTCAAACCCAAACCACATTTTTAGTCAAGTAGCAAATTTGCCTTCTTTGACTGCCAAGGGCATGAGGCTCCTGAGGAGTGAGAAGCATGCTTGCCCCATCCCAGCAGCCCCTTCTCAGCCACTGCCTTCTACTGCAGACAGAGATGGCAGGAAGGAGGGATGGTGACAGTCATACTCCTGGGGTTCCTGTAGTCCCTGTCAGCCTGCATTCCCCAGCTCAATGAGCAGAAAAGCTGCAGCTGTGGCAAAAAGCTGCCAGGAGCCATTTTGGAGGACAGTGCTCTGCAGTGGCCATGTAGAGTCTCATGGGAGAGCCAGAAAGCCCTGCATCAATCCGCCCCACTACTAACCACCATGTAAGGCACCAACAGCAGCCCCCAGGGAGGCAATTATCCTGTAAACTCATATTTTTCACTTACTGCTTCTGAAGGGTAAATGATGGGCCATGTGAATGATAGGTCATGTGAATGATGGGCTTATGTAGTTGATGGTAGAGAAGGGACGAGGGAGCACACACCTTGAGGCAGCCACCCTCCACCTCAGGGGGCCACAGGTACCCTTGAGCTCTTGATCAAACATGGCCAAAGCAGCCAAGGCTGTGGGTGCTGGACAGGACCACACATCACATCACTAGCAGCTTCAGCAAGAAGCTTAAAAAAAATCTTTACCCTCTCATGCAGCAGTCCAGAGTAGGGGCAATGGTGCAGGCACTCAAGTCCACACTCACAGAGCCTCAGTTATCAACACTGCCACGGCATTTTTTGGGCCTACATGACCGAATGAGGCTTTGCCTGTCCATCCCACGTCGTACCTCTTGCTGCAGCCTGGCACAGCCATCTTGCTTTTCTCTGTTTTTCTGCTCACAGGAATGAGAAACTGTCACTGCCTGCGAGCAGCAAGCAGCTTACTCTGGGAGAAGCTGCTTGGAACACTTACCAGGGATCTATAAGGGTCCTCCCACAAGACAAATGTAAAATTAGCTTGCAGCAACCAGGCCGTTCTGCCCTGGCCAGTCACACCTGTGCCATGCAGCTATGGCAGGGGTCTCTGTGTGCCTGCTCTCACCAAGACAGCAGCCAGTGTGGTTCCAAACAAAATGACCTCCTTCCCATGCAACATTCCAAAGCTGAGCAGGACAGCTCACAGAGGAGTTTCATTTCTGAAAAACATTTTAAACTGCTGGTCTGAAACCAGTGAGGAAGAGAGGAAGTAATTTTCCTTTCAGATCTATTTTTCTGCCCAATTCAGTGATCAGAGATGAAAATCTCAGCACCTAATGGAGGAGGGACTGGAAATTAAGCCAGTTGCTCTGTATTACTGCTGTTGGCTTCAGGTTTATTTGGATCAGTCATCTCTTTCTAAAATAAAACAATGTTGTATTCCTCAAGAAAGCACCAAAGGTTCCTTGTTAGGTTTGTACAGGGGGTGAAGAATGAAAACTTTGATGATCATTACACAAGAGAGATGGCTTTGTCTTCAGTTAGCCTAATCCTTTCTTATTGTGAGCCCTATTAGAACATAACACACAAGAGACTATAAAAGCTTTGGGCAACTCTTCGAAATTACTTTATCAGTTAACCACGCAGTCTATATGATGCCTCAGGAGGCCCCGGGAGTGAAAGATACCTGCTGATTCCCAAAGATGAAAGTCACCCAGAAGCAGAAGTGCTTAAAGCTTGTGCATAAACAAGAGTTTTTAAAAATCTTGCCACGTGGCTAAGCACTGCACTACTGCAGAGACTAAAAACATTCATTCCGAGCATAGAGGAGTGGTCACTATCAGATCCGCTGCCTTTAGGTACAACTAACAGGCATTCCTGCTCCTGTGTTACCTGACAAAGTGCATGACAGCCACACCTCACAGTTTATGCATTATATACAACATTTTCTACATTATTTTGATGTCAAAATGAATCTGCACTGAGAGCTTTAAGCATTTCCCTCAGCCAAGTGGTTTGTAGACACAGTAGTTTGATGAGGAGATCATACAACTAGAAAGCAACCCCATAACCTAACAGATGCGTTCTCAAACTGTGTTTTGAAAAATTAAAGAACCTGACAGTAAGTTGCTTCCTCTTTTCTGGCTCTTTGGCCCTTCCTATGCAATTAAACAGATAATTATATCCTGCTATGCTAAGTACAGATTGGTGTAAAAAGTGTTGAAAGGCTGCTAGCCCTGATTAAACTCTACAGGACTATTAAAGGTTAAGACCTAACCTCAGCTCCTCTCAGCTCACGAGCTTCAATGAGGAGTCTGCAGCAACATTAATCAGCATGAAATAATGAGGCTGTGAGAGGCAGCGTGTGATTTCTTTATTTCATCTTAATTATAATTTAAAATTTTCATGTCAGGAACTTGACAAGTGTTCGAGCAAGAAGAATTATTGCCTCAACAGCAGTTAAGGTCAGGCAGAGAAATGTGCTCAATCCCAAAGAAAAGCAATGAATTTGTCCTGTAACAGTAATGCAATTCAGATTGTTCTGCTAGCAGTTCCTGACAGCAAAGAGGTTGGTTCAGGAGCCCAACAGTAATTCTAAAACATGTCCTTCTGGTCTCCAACCTGAAGCAGACCTTATCCCATGGGTAATTTTAGCAAATGCCAGGTTTTTGGAAATGAAGCATCTAACCCTACCAAAAGGGAATATGTCAGCAGATATAATCAGGTTGCGTTGCAGGGACATGCTCCTACAGCAGGTCATGACACTGGTCTTGCTGGGAAGGAAGAGGCAGGGAAGGAACTTCCACACCTGATACTGGGATTTTCTCTCTTAGCTGGAGATGAGGCCAAATTCCTAAAGCATTGGACTGGAGATGTCTCAGCCCCTGTGGGAGATAACGCCAGTGGGTGGTCCTGCTTGGGCAGTGAGGACAGCACAGGGTCAAGGTTTGAGTTATTCACTGGACTCAGGCTCTTGTCCTTGTGATTGCATGAGACCATTACATGTGTGTGAAGCTGTGTTCCCTAAAACATGGCATACTTGGAGCACAGTTCAAGTCCAGTACTGCTCTTTAGACACAGGTGGACTGAGAGCCAGCTGCAACACTGTCTGCTTTTCTCACTTGCCACACATCACATTCCCTAAGCAACAGATAACATCTTACGAAGCCTCTTATGTGACCTTAAAGATTCCAGGACAGTTAAAGTAAGCCCACATCCATTCTTTTGACACCTTTCACAACAAAAACTGCATTCCTAAATCAAAGGGGTGAGACTATACAGGACATCTTAGGCTGCTGGGCAGCAGGACCATGCAGTACTGATCTAAGGGATTTAAAAGAATTAGCACAAATTAAGATGAACACTAGAATCTAGGTAAATGCATTACCTGAGAAGATCACCACAGCCTTCTAAAGGGCAAGTCATGCCTCACAAGTTGACATTGTTAGACATGACAGAAGAAAAGCCTCCTCAAAACAATCTATAAAGTACTGAAAGAAAGAAAACAGTCATATGATGGCAAGATTTTCCTTTTGCACAACAGAACAGCATTCAGTTCCTTTGGCAGCAGATCAGTTTTCCATATAATATCACCTTTTAGAAATGAACTTTTATAAGCATGGTGATTAATACTCTAGGCTGAAGCAGAGCAGCATTATTCCCTGGTAGAGCTAAATGAGCAGCTGCCACAGGAGATACTGTGTATACTTAACCAGGGCTAATAAATGGGATTTTAAAGACAAAAACCCTTCTCGTAGTGAGCTCTTTCTAGAATGAATATAAGCAGGCAGCTAACCCTTCTCGTAGTGAGCTCTTTCTAGAATGAATATAAGCAGGCAGCTAACAAGTAGTTGCAGCTGTGTATAGAATTACACTGCACTTATACCAGTAGCACAAGGAAAACAGCCTTTGCTTTGATGGAAACAGGGTTCTTACCACAACAGCTGGGATGATGCCAGGCAGGGACAACAGAAGCTCATGCAGGAAGCTTCCTGTCAGAAGGATACCTGTCTGGTAGGAACTAGGAGCAGAACTTCAAACTGCTTCCATACGACCAGCAGAACCACAAATAATCTAATTCTCTACTCACTAATCAAAAGAAAATCTCAAATAGATAAGACTATGATAAAGATGTAGCTGGAAATCATTCTTGAAATGCTTTCAGCATAAGTGATTTGTGCAAAGCTAATGAAATCACAGAGTGCTTTTGTGTATTTTCAAATCACTTAAGTTGGATTTCCATCACAACAAGCATTGTAAATAGTGCAAAGATTTTACACCTTATTTGTCTAGTTAAGTCCACTCTCCATGTGCCTACCAGCATGTGATAAGTAGTGTTTTAATAACCTAATCCCCAAGGAGATGTATTTCATCTTTCTTAATTTTTTAAACTAAGGTTGTACTTCAAAGTGAGCCATATTCCCATGTTACCTAAAAACCTGGTTGCAATTCTTCAGAGCAGGGAATGACCCATATTTGAACAGTACTCTTTCATGTTTTATTTAACAGCAGGGCCCAGGGCCCATGCTGGGCTGAGATAGCAATGTGGAGGAACCATGGCCATGGTTTGGGCACCAGCCATCTCTCAGGTTTGGGAGATGTGAGGTGTGGCAGGGAAGGAGGACTGTACAGATGGCTTGGGGACTCCTCTGCAGGGGATGTCAAGCAGGTGTAGCTGCAGAGAGGGTGCTACTTAGCATCACACAAAAATTTAGAAGGCATCTCCAAAAGCTAAAAGGTTCAGCCTCTGACAATGCAGTGCAGCCCACAATATATCAGAGCAATCCTTTTGCATTATGATCTTTGGTCCTGTTAGGGCTCTCCTGTTATTTTAAAATAATTGCCCATGAGATTAAAGGGTCATTCGTTTAAATAGGAAATTACTAGCTCCCTCATAGCAGGAAGGTATGGAGGACAAGGTTTGCAGGGCTGATTGAATCTGAGGTATTAAAACGATTGCAGATTTACTGATGATGGACTAGAATGTGCTTGCAATAAAGAAACAGAAATTCCATTCAGACTTACTTGTTAAGGATATGAGTTAACAACCTTTGTATTCAATTATATACTTTAAATTTTTTAATGTATTTGGCTGTTGGCCTAAGCTGCAGCAATGAGATGCCTGCAAATAAATTAGTAGGTGTCTTTGTGACAAATTACTTACATGTCTGCATTTTGAGTTTGAGGTAGGAGACTAAAAATGCAGGAAATGAATCACTGAATTTCCCTCCCTGTGTTCTCTGTAATGTAGCTGTATTGAAAAATCAAGGAAATTACTGACAGGTGGATATCTAACTTGGTGGGAAACAGCTTCTCTGCAGAATCACATACAGACATTAGCGAGCAGAGTGCGAGAACAAACAGCCAGCTGCATGCTGAGACTCTGCACATTCAGAGTTGTGGTTTTGCCCCAGTCACCATTACCCTAATACAGCAGATGTGCAAAAACCACAGTCACGGAATTAAAATGGTTGGAAAAGACCTTTAAGATCAAGTCCAACCATAACCAGGACCACTATTACACCATATCCTTGAGCATCATATCTCTAGATATGGCTTTTAAATACATCCAGTGCTGGGGATTCAACCACTGGGCAGCCTGTTCCAGTCTTTGAGAACCCTTTCAGTATAGAAGTTTTTCCTAATGTCCAACCTAAACTTCCCCCAGTCTAACCTGATGCCATTTCCTCTTGTCCTATCAACTGTGACCAACAGTTGTAGAGAACAATGAGGTCTCCCCTCAGCCCCTTTTTCTTTCATACTAAACAACCTCAGATCCCTCATCTGCTCCTCACCAGACCTGTTCTCCAAACCCCTCACTAGCTTTATTGCCTTTCTCTGGACACACTGCAGCACCAAAACTGAACCCAATATTCGAGGTGCAGCCAGCCTCACCAGTGCCAAGTATAATGTGACAATCATTGCTTTGTTTCTGGTGCCTTGTGCTTCAGAGATCCTGTCAGTTGTATGGACATGACTTTTTAACTCAGTAGGGAGATGTAAAGGCAACCCAAACTGTGCACAGCCTAGAAGAATCGCAATTTGCTCATTTTTCAAGATTAGAAGTTGAGTTGTGGACAAAGGAAGAATTGCAATGGTGCCTGCTGAAGTGACACAAGAGAAAAAAGAGATGCATGTGTAAATACATTTGTGCACATGGAAAGAAGTATAGAAAATAGGGGAATACAGAACTATTTTGGCACATGTGGTATTTTGTCAAGCTGATAATTTCACTTTTCTGTACTTTGCATACATGAATGTTGAAATGTAGTCCTTCCCAGGGAAGGTTAAAGAATAGATTTGAATAACTTAGAAACTAGAGAGCCTGTCAATTCTTTCAAAATGACATGAAAATGACTGGCCTAATTTATGTGTGGAAAAGCCTTACTCCCTTTGAAAAGATCCCTTTCCAAGAGTAGGGCACTGTGCAGCTTCAAAGCTCCCTACTGCCCACAGCAGCAGGGAGAGCTCAGGCCTGGTGAGCACTTTTCCCCAAATTATCAGCCAGCAGTCTCAGCTTTGGGAATCTTGAATGCTCCCTCCTACAGGGAAGTAAATCCTGTGCTTGTATGGAAGCCAGGACAGTGAGGGCAGCTGCCATCCCTCGGTGTCTGGCTGCGTCTTGCCAGATGAGGTCAGCAGCACCCAGCTACGCTGGCGTTTCTGAGAAGCATTCATGCCTAACAGAGCAGGCACATCCACATAAACACAAACTCCTTTTTGCTAGTTCATCTTACGTGGTTTAGATCATCCTTATATTATCCAGAGTTATCAGTATCAGCTCAGCAGGAAGCACAGTTTTTGCAATCTAGCTTGTGGCACAGACCATGTGAAAGAGCAGTAAGATTCATCCACTGAAGCGCCCTTAAGAACTGCTTAATTTTGTTCAGAATCTCTTTCTGTGATTTTGGACCTGCTGGAGTGTTGATTTACTGCCCAGCAAGCACTGAGCTGTAGGCAAAAGGAAGCACAGGGGTGTCGGGGAGGCAAAGCAGGTTTAGAGCTATATGATTATTTCTGATGTGTGTTTACATTTCTTCAGCTGAGTGCATTTTAAGAGCTGTTTGTGCTGGGCCTTCAAATCTGATAATTTCACACCATAAGGCATAGTTTAAAAAGCCTTTTCCATTTACCTCCTACTGTTCCTCCTGCTAGCAAATCTCACATGTTTCATCACTTGACCTGGAATGCACTCTCTCAATGTGTTTAACTCCACAATTTTAAGATAGCAGTTCTATTGTAAAGACATTTTCCCTCAAACAAATAATTTAAGGCCACTACAACTAAGTTCAAGCATCACTGTTGTGTCACTGCACATCTGGAGAAGCTGGCCTACCTTGAGCTGCTAGTTTTGTTTCTCTAAAGCCTGTCTTTTACCATTCCACCAGAAGTGCTGAGTTCCCCCCAGAGGGATGACAGCTCCCTGCAAGATGACCACTGATACAGGCAAAGCAGTGTGACACAGCTTCAGGACAGTCTTGCCTGCTAAATGTTTTGATTCCCTAGCTCTGCCTCTTGCTGTGCATGCAGACACACACATGCTGAGCACCCTGAAACAGCCACTGAAATATCCAAAGCATTTCCCTTAGTGCTAGTCTAATGATATGGTTCAGTTGTGTAAATTCATTTGTGTTTGGCTTGCCACCAGGGAAGAAAAAAAAAAGGGGGGGGGGGGCAAATATTTTGGCTTGATCTCAGCTTTGGTGAAGTTAAAATGTCCCACTCAGTCTGGAGGGAAAAGTCTCTTTGAAGCACCTAAGAGTGGCTGGAAGTGTGAGCCAACTGCTGGAGGAATGGGACAAGCCAAAACCTGATCTAAAGACATCCCTGCTCACTGCGGGACAGCTGTGCAAGATGAGCTTCCAGGATATCCTCCATTTCGATGCATTCTATGAAAGCCACACTTGCATCCCAACATTCAGAGGCAGGTTTGTCCCTGCATCCCTGACACCCTGAGCCAGTGCCCAGACCAGAAGAATTTGCATTCTCCCTTAGACCAAGTATATCAGTAGCTGACAGGTGCGGCTGAGACACTCACACGAGCGAGTGGAAAAGCACTGATATGGCTTTTAAGGGCTATTGATTATGCTACAAAATGTGGATTATAGATCCCCATGCTGCTGCTGAAATTAAACACTGCCTCATCCTAAGCAATGTGATTGCTTCAAGGACTGTCTGACAAGTCAGTAATGCCTACAAATACGTAGAGGATTGGTGGCAGGAGAATAGGACCAGACTTTTTTCAGTGGTGCCCAGTGAGAGAACAAGGAGTAACTGGCACAGCCTTGAACATTGAAAGTTCCATCTAAACGTGAGATAAGGAATTCCTGTACTTTGAGGGTGGTGGAACACTGAAACAGGCTTCCCAGAGAGATGGTGGAGTCTGCATCTCTGGAATAATTCAAAACTCCTGGATGCCATCCTGTGCAATCTACCTCGGGTGAACCTGTTCTAGCCAGGGGATTGGATTGGATAATCTCTGGAGGTCTTTTCTGACCCCTATCATTCTATGAGATTCATTTTCTGGTGTCTTCACTGCCCTTTACTTTCAGTTACATTTATGTAAACAAATATATGCATATTTGCACACACAAGCATTTCAAATAATATACATTTCTTACAGTAGAAACTGAACATTTGCATTTTCTGCCTATGCAGTCCATAAGAAGTTGACAAAAAGACCAGGGACTGAGAATTATGTGCCATCATCTCAGACTGAGAATGCTCCAACCCAGTCCTGATATCTGTTCTCTCCATGGGCAGATTTAATTTCCCACTGGCAAGCAAAATCAAATGTCTGTATAACAACTCCTGAGCCCAATGCCAGCATTCCAAGGGCTGGCTGGAGCTCTTAGAGTCCCTGCACATGCCAGCACAGCCATCACCTCGGGCTGCACAGGAGCTGTTTGCTGTCCTGGTATCTTAGATCACTTCTGCACATCCTCAAAGATGCATTTACAGGTGGTGGCTTTTGTAATGGGCTGCACATGAGAGGACCAAGGGGTCTACAAGAAAACCGGTGATGAAATTTTTACATGGGCTGGTAGCAATAGGACAAAAGGGAAATGACTGAAGCTTGAGGAAGGCAGATTTAGACCAGATGTTAGGAGAAAATTCTTTACAGTGACGGTGGTGAGACACTGGGAACAGGTTGCCCAGGGAGATCATGGATGCCCCCTCCCTGGAGGTGCTTAAGGCCGGGTTGGATAAGGCCTTGAGCAACCTGGTCTAGTGGAAGGTGTCCTTGCCCATGGCAGGGGGGTTGGAACTTATGATCTCTAGCATCTGTTCCAATCCGAACTGTTCTATGCATCTATGAATCTGTGGGTGAAAGACTAAGTAACACCTGCCACAAGAATTTAGGCTCCTAACACCTTTGAATGCTTTTCAAAATGTTGACTAAAACATTGCCTGTACAGCATCATCTCAGAGGTGAGATTTACATCTCAGAGAAACAAACCTTCCCATCTCTCCTGCCTGCCTGGCACTGCTAGATTCACCCAGGTCGGGTGTCTCGAAAGCTCAAGAGGAACAAATTGAATAGCTTTGCTTCCCCATAATGTCCATCACACTAATCTCCATCCATGTAGTTTGTTTTTCCATCCTTCACTGACCTGCACATCACACCCCATGCTGCTGAGTCTTTTATCTCACTCTGAAACACAGATTTGTAGTAATTGGGCCAAAATACCACACTGTTTCCTGAAGCTGCTGCTCGCTTCCTTTTGCCCCTGCCAATAATAAAAAATATTTTCACAGTAGATTTTTTTCCCATTGCATGAAGCCATAGATTTAACCTTGTTAAAGGCAACTAGCTGCCTCTGAAGGATACTGTTTGATGCAGTTCAGACCAAATGACTTAGGACATATTAACAATATTATCAGCGAGTGCAGGAAGCTAGGCTGCTCCTTCCATTGGGAGGCACAACCATGAGAATTTTCTTGTGAACCATCAGCCAAAGAATTAAACACCAAAATGCAGAGTAGGCTATTGAAATGTCAGTGGAAAACTGGTAAAGGTGCTGGGCAGTTTGTCAATTACCACTGGAGCAGTAAAATAGTAAAGGGTTTGATAGTTCTGATCTGCTCCTTATGTGCTGACAATATGACTGGCACTGTGAGAGAGAGAAGGAGGTGCTCTGCCACCCTGCTTTTAGAAAACAGAGTGTGAAAAAGAAAATACATAGAGTCAAAGGAGACACACAGTAGGAGATCTCTTCCTTGTAAACTGCAAAGATAGCTACATGACACATGTAGATGAGTACTTGTGAGCCTCAGAACAAATAGATTTTCAGAAGGGATTTGACTAATGAGTAGGTGAAACTCTTCTGGGAAAAGGAATTAATGCCTAAAAGTCAGCACTTTAATGATTTTTAAAGCACAGAATTCCTTTTATTTGTTACTTTGTACAGCCTTTGGCATTTTTGGTGTCTGCAATTAATAGCAAAAGCTGCTGGCTGGAAGGTGCAGAGGGTGCTCTCCACACTGTCAGGGCACAGGCAGATGAAGATGAGGGAACACAATGTTGCATCCATATGGTGCCATGTTTCAAACCTGTTTGAGGAAGGAGAATTAAATCCTCCAGCAGCCCATGGGCAGCCTCCAGGGCTGCTGCAGACAAGGTTATGCCTGGGGTTACACCACCCACAGGGACAGGGGGTTGGAGCTTGCCCATGGCTGTGTTGCACAGCATCTTCACCCTTAGAGTTAATAAAGCCCTCTTTAACTATCAGATTTATGAGAGCACATAACTTGTAAAGTTTAAGAGGGTTGTAAACAAGGAATATGTTTGCACCATATGGCAAGGGATGTGCTTGTAGTCTTCCTCTCCAAACCTGCAGCTGGAGTTAGCTGGATCATCATAGTCTCATAGTTCAGCTTGGTTCTTCAATTTTCTCACTTTCAAATACCATTATTTTTCTCCAGTCCTCCATGAATACAGCAAGGATAATAGCACAAGAGACTTTTCCCCCAATCATTGATCATGACAAGTAATTATGGTTATTTTTTCTGAGAACAGAGACAGAACAAGTTCTCCTCATTTATAGGTGAGCTAAGAATTTTTTTTGTACATCCAGGTTTTTGGAAATGGCATGGAGAGAATTTTGAGACAGGTAGAACGTGATTCAGCATACAGAAAGGATGAGCCACACACAGAGGCATTTCCCAAGTGTGAATAGCAGAGCAGATGTTGGCTTGAAGTACTTCCTTCACCTTTGTGACAGTAAAAATCTACACAGAAACCCCAGTGGTTCCCTCTGCATTCTGCGTGTGTGGAGAGAGCGAGTGGTGATGTTCCCTGCACCAAGACAGTAGCAAATACTAAATGACAAGAGGTCAGAGGCTACTACTGTCGTTGGGGTATCTTCTGAGGTGTTACAAGTCCATGTGGCATAGTCACCCCTAAGTGAGGCATACCAAGAATGCAAGCAAAGTTGGACTCCCACCAGCAGGAGTTGGACTAAGCCTGACAACACCATCAGTGTCTGCAAGATCTGGGAAGAAGCTGAGATAAGGTCTGCCAGCAAAGTGTGGGCAGCTTTAGCCTGGAACAAAGGACCCAGCTTAATAAGTTTGACATTGTGATACAGCACACAAGAGCTGGTGAAGTCCCAGATGGCTGCTTGGCCTGTCACCCACCCACACCTCTGCAGGGATCTGTCCTGCCCAGAGCAGCAGCAGGCAGGTCACTGGAGTTTTACGGCAGGTGCCTGTTCCTGTAACTCACAGTTTGTATCATCTCAGCTCACTGTAAATCCCTGTCTCACAAAGCCTGGATGTGGATACGACTCCCTCAGCAGCCTCGTTTAACCCATCTTTTGGACAGGAAAACCAACCTCTGTAGCATGAGTAAACCTTGCATTCAAGCACTAAATCTTAGTGATATTCAATTTCTCTTACTCCCACTGCATATTGCTTTTCCTTCTACTACTACCTGGAGACGAAAAAAGCAAAGGGCCAAGGAGATGAGGCAAGGACATCAGTTGCTGGGAAGGAGCCAGCAGTGGAGCTTATATCACCTAAAGAAGGGCAGTACAATTAGTCAGCAGCACACAGCAGGGACCCAACTACAACAAGAGTCACACCACACTACACATGAAAGACCAGGAAGAATCCAAGGGACAGGCTTCAGTAGACACACTCCTCTAAATAAAAATCCTTTGGCAGAAGACTGTTAAGCCCTGAAACTAAAATATCAGTTTTATACCTTAAACTGTGTATTTTGTAACTTAAACTGTATTATAGTTGTCTAAAAGAAATCAATGTTGTGCTGCTGAAATTTGGTCAGCTAACAGCCTCTGAATATGTCTCTGTTCCAGCTGTCCTAGGCACCAGCACCTGCTCCATTCTCATTGGTGGCTGTGAAAGCTATAACCAGGAGGAGATGAATTCTCCCTCTGCTGTCACTACTCTCTCTGCCAAGAAGGATGCCAAGGACATGTGGAACACGTAGTTTCCAACAGACATTGGATATACATTGCCAATTGATTTTTCATAAATCACTAATGAATAAAAAGAGGGAAGGATTTTCCAGTGCAGTGTCAAACATCCAAGTAGGTGACTGCAGGTACTTATCTTTCCCAAGATAAAATAAACACCATATGAGACTATACCCAGAGCATCATCTTGCAATTAGAAGTAAGGCTGGTAGGAAATCTTTAGGCCACAATAAATGACAATTTATCCATTCCCAAACCTGCTGCTTGCTGAGCTGGGGCATAAGGAGATCTTTGCAACTCTCACTCACACTCACATTCATACCGAGAGTGCCCAGAGGTTCTGAGGCTTGGGAAAATCTGGATTCAGTGTGCCTCACTAAAGTCAATCAACTCTCTTACCCCAAATTCTAAGAGCTTGCTTTAAAATCAATCATTGCTACCTGTAGCTATCATCAACTGACGCATGAGACAGCCAGTATGAACCTGTTGTGAAAACAGATGGAAAATACAGTAAGATGGATATTTGGGTATCTAAATTATTTGCAGAACCTTGCTTCTGTTTCACTAAGCTGTGACACCCACAGGAGAACAGGAGGAAGGATTGTGAGAGCAAGGCTGCGCTGTGTCTGCAGCACAGGGGCCACAGGCTGAGGAACGATTTCAGCCCCACGGTGAGTGCACAGTAATGACTGCAGCATGTGGCTGTGTTAATTGTGGCAGCCTGCTGGGCCACAGCGATCCTCTGCCCTTCACTGAGCCACTGTCACTGGCAGGCCAGGAAAGCCTGGAGCCAGAGACTGAATGAAGTTCTTGATACAGGTTGCTACTTTCAAAGACATTTCAGAACAAAGTCCCTGTCAGGGTAAGAGTAATTTGTTTTCTCTCTGACATGGCCAAATCTTTTTCATTAAGACATGGGTGTTAATGCCATCTTGCAAGCATGGCTCAGAATCCAAACAAGGTGCTTAATCATTTCAGAGAGGATGGAAGAGATAGAACTGTATTAAAAATATTTATTCTATATGGTAGCACAGAGATCTCCTTCAGCCCATCAGTTATGTGAGACATATTTAGTCTCGTTGTAGAAGGGAGAAAGCAAAGGTCTTTTAAAAATTGCCTATATTTCTAGGTAGACAGCTATGGAACTAAATCAAACTGGGATGGAAAACATGAAAGAAATTACAGGAATCATAGTACACCATTTTCCATCTGCAGATTGAAGTTTTTTGTTGTAAAATTTATATTGTCTTTTGAGTGATTATTTTGTTTCACTTTTTTGTATCTTTTTTATCACAACCAACTTATTGAAAGCCAGAGATGTTTTGCAGGTGAATGACTGTGACATAACTCACCCCTAGAAGTGGCCAGGCTGCAGAAGCAGTGCCCAGGAGCCCAGCACCCATGGTAGGATGTGTGCTGCTTAGCCTTGCTGCCCCATGCCTTGCTCAGCACCCTCCCTGCTAGAGGGACATTTTGCAGGAGGGAGCATTTGGGATGCAGCACCCTGCTTTGCCTCTCAGTCTGTGCCACACCTGCAACCATTTCAGGTAGAAGAGTTGATTTCCTTGGCTTTCTGCCTCAGCCTGCCATAGATCCACTTGCAGATCTCCCCAGGGCCTCACTGGCGAGGGCATCCTGCACCTTAAACCTGTGAACTAGTTGCTGAAGTTTTGTTGCAATTAGAAGGAGTTGCAGGTCCTGTGATTTCTATTCCTGGCATGTCTTAGCAGCAACCAAATTAAAATCTTTACCATTAAGGAGCTGATAGCTCCCTTAATTGCAAGCATCATTCTGTATTAGCTGGAGGCAGCAGCATGACTCACTGGCTAACAGTAGATCTGTTCATAAAATCGGAAAACTTCTAACCAAAGAGAATTTCCTGAGCCATGAATTACTTTAGAGAAAGTACTAATTCCAAACAAATTACTTATATAATTTGTGCTGTCAATACAAGAACTTTTTCACTAGTTAAGAGTCTTTATGGTGCACACTGCTCTGAATTACCTTCCTGGCTGCCCTACGCTGCATCAATTCATGATTCAAAAGAAAAGTCTTCCCTGAGGGATGAGTCACAGCTCTCTACTGTCCTTCAGGTTAAAACACATTTATTTCCTTTTACTTTCCACAGAGTACAAGTTTTAAGAGTTGATGAGTTCAACAATTGATATGTTGATCTATTTGCCCAGAATAATCTTAAACCAAATATTAGAATATTCTCATCCTAGACACTTATCCCCTGCGTGACTGTCTATGAGGGATGAAAGAATGAGGGAGAAAATCTAGGAGGACACAAAGCTAGTGCAGGTTTAAACAGGATTTTTCAGGACGTTTGAGGTCAGAAAAATAAAATATAAAGGTAAAGACAATTGCAGCATGAACTAAGGGGTTGGTTTGTCTCACAGAGTTCATTTCATGAAGATTGAAGTGCTAAAATAGGGTGGGTTTGGTCTAGGAGAGGCTGCAACATGCAGCCAGCCAGAGTAATGTGAGTGGTGACAGGTCGAAGCCCCACAGGAGAGCAGCTAAGCCACTGACAAGCCTGCTGCAGCTTCAGCTTCAGAAAGAGCTCTATTTAGTCACACACTTGGTCCAATTTGGAGAATTTTGCTCCAGACTAAAATTAATAAGTGGCCTGATGGGATGAGGTGACTCTTCTAACCTCAAGACTGCTTAGACTGAAGTTTAATACTAACCTCGGATCTCTCATTTAGAAGATTTATTCTAACATTGGAGATTTTTTATGTAGCTGTGAGCTGAAGCATCCAGCATCCACACCAGAATTTCCATACCTTCTCTCACTCCCCAGTAGGGCTCCATAATAAAGAAAGTACATTTTTAATGCTCTGGAGTCTTTAAACATCTTTCTCCTTAGCAGTCTGTGCACATGCAGCAGCACATTGGGAGGAACACAGGCCAGACATGAGTGAAAAGGAGAAATCCCTCAGGTCTGCAATGAGGCAAGAGCAAGACTGGGACCCGGTGCGTTAATAGGATGGATACCCAGGCAGCCCCATGGCCCCTCACCATCCAGCAACCACAGCAGCACCCAGTGCTGGAAATAACAGAGAAAGATGAGTGGCAGAAGCAGCTCTGGTGACAGAGTTCCATCTTGGAAAACACTTGAGAAGAGAGAAGAGAAATGTAAACCCTGCCAGCATGGGCAGGAAAGCCCCAAGCCCGAGAGCGGTGGGATGGCGGCCAATAGAATGTGCAACAAGAAAGCCAGCATCCATCTCTTGTTGCAGCCCTCTTACAATCAGCATCTATCAGTGCTAGATGAAATCACTGAAGGCCTTTGAAAGAGGTTTTTCTGGTGCTGCACATGGCTATTCAGTTGGAGTTTAATACAAAATGGAGCAAAGCCCCTGATGGATTGCTGCAGAGCACTGTTTTATTTGAGAAGGGGAACACTATAAGCAGATTAACAAAACCATTCTTAACACTGAGATGAGTCCTAGAGTTGTTACTAGCATGAAGAGGCCAGAAGTAAAAGCACTTTGCATGAAACACAAAAAATTGTACTAAGAGGAAAACAAACCAACCAACCAACCAGGTCTTGCAGTACAGAGCAAATGAAAACAGTGAAGAAGCAGCAAGGAAAATTAAAGGGCTGGATTTTTGCACAGGAAACCTGAAAATGGAGAGTATTTGCCCCATCAGACTACTACTAACTGGAGCCATGGGAAGACCAGGCATTCCAGCTGTGTCCAGATGCATGTTGTCATCCCCATTTGCTCACTTCAGTTATTATTTTTTTTTTCCTCTTATATGAGATATTTCACCTTTTTCAGGAAGGATATGGGAGATCCCACCTGCTCTGCTCCAGAGCAGGAGCAGCACCCTGGGTATCATTCCTACAGCTGTTGCCATGCTGCCAGCAATGCTGTTACCTCAGTAAGTTCTCCCTGAAGAAGGAATGGCTTCCTTAAAGACAGTTCTCACACAGGATATAAAAGGTGGCATATCTGGCCTAGGCTCAGTGATACAGATGTTCAACAGCATCACTGAATGTCAGGCTTACCCTAACACAATCAGAAATACGGAGGAGCTCCTGAAGAGCCACAGCTTGTGGACTGCTTCCATGCTTCAGAAAAATCTGAAGAAAAAGGATAATTGAAAGATTTGGTGATAAGGTCTGAAATGATGTCTTTAGCTGGGCATCCCTGCTGACAGAGGCTGACTCCAGCAGCTACCACAGCAAATTCCCTCGTGTGACACCTGTACAGAACAGATGTGCCCAATAAAAGAGTTGAAAGTTGGTTAAAAATACCAACATGCCAGGAAAAAACATAGTTTGATGGAAAGAGAAGAACATATGCTGTTTTATACCACTATGTGCTCAGGCTCTCTAATTTCCATATAATATGCCGTTTACTTCCCACAACTTAAGGAAATTTCATTGTCATGAAATAATCTTGAACAGTATCTGCAATAATAGCAACAAAAGACATAGGGATACACTAAAATTACTCTTTTTTTTCAGATTCCTTTGATGCTGCTTTATTGTGCATAGTAATGTTTGGTTAAGCCTGTACTTTAAAAAAACAAGAACTAAATACAACAAACCACCTACAGGTGTACTGTCTCAGGGACTGCATGTCACAACTCGTAGCTTTCTATTGTATATTCTGCTTCCAAAGGCTCCATATGAGCTAAAAATACCCTCCTGGTGTCACTTGCTTTTAAAACTGCCCCTGCTCAAGGGACATTACTAAAGATCTGCAAACTCCCTAACGAAAGGGTGGCCTGAGGAAAAAAAGCAGGAGCCTTGCATGAAAACCCAGACTTGCCAGAGGAGAGTGGCTGCACAGCAGCAAAAACCAGCAGCCACCCTCTGGGAAGCAGCATCTGAAAGAGATTCTTCGAGAAAGCATCTGGAAGCGGCTCCAGCTATGGCACACTCGCTGATGGCAGCTATCAGTATAACTGCTGGAATGCCAAGCTCCATGCAGGGGGATGGATGTGCATTTAGCTTGCATGCGCAATTACATCTCTCAAAGCCAAAGAGGCATCTCAGCACGGCCGACAAAGTCAATGAGCAAAACAAAACCCTTGAGTACCTAATGTATTTTGTGCCCATTGAGGCACATTAAGGACTAGGTGTCACTCGGGATCTCAAGCCTGTAATGCGTCACCCAGCAGTCGCTCAAGGATCATGTTCTGGTTTCTATTTGGTCTTTGCAAACTCAGGGGTTTAATTTTAGCCCCCACCCCATCTCACTGCGGAGCTGCATGCTTTATCACACAGTGTTGGACAAGACAATTTTCTCCCCATCTGCTTTGGTGAAAATATCATCCCTTGCACTGTTAATGTGGAGTGGGGATCAGCTGCCTGTACTACCATATAGTGATAGCACTAAAATTATTTGCCAAGTTTTAAAACATAATTCAAAACAGGACACAAGAGCCCTTGGGCTCCCTGTGCTCTCCCTGATGCCATGGCAGCTGTGCCTGCTATCAGGAGAGACCAGCTGGACCATGCCAGTACTGGCAGGGAGTAAAGGATCTGCAGGCTAAATGGAATCTGTCGCTTGCTGGAATGAGGGAAATCCCAGGAAAGATCAATATCTCTGCAAATTCCAGTGCTAGACACTAGCTCCTTACTCCTGTATCTGCCACTACACCTGTACAAGTGATCACGGCCAGGCAGCACCAGGAGTCTCGCTCAATGCACATGAACAGCTGGCTACAAATGCACCAGACTTTTACACATACACAAACCAATTTGTTCCAATCATGCTAATAAATTCTATCCAGCCAGACATCAATCTGAATTTGCTGCACTGTTAGTGAATGACCAAGCACAGTGGTATTTCATTTCAGATACAAAACTAAGGCTTTGTAAAAGTATTTGCACTTCAGATTACACAGAGAGGCCACCAGGAAGCAGAAGTGCTGCTGATGTTCTGGTCTGGTTGTGCAAACCACACCTATTGTCTAATTTTAAGATTCTTTCGTAGTGAACACTCAGTGTCCCACCTTAGTATCTTACTAAAAACACAATGGTCCAGCTCCTGCAGCACAGCCTTTGGTGGGCTCCACCATTACTGAAAAGCATGGATTAACCTTTGCCCTGCCTGCCCCGGGCACACCAATGTGCTGCTGAGACTTTCTCCAGAGCCTGCCTTCCTCCTCAGCCTGGGTCACCCACACTCCTGTTAAGCACATAAGAAGCAGACTCCTGAGAGCTCCACAGCCAGAGGCACCTCTCCTGATGAACGTTTGGGAGTCATGTGAAGTCCTGCCCCAGTCTGGTCATGGACTCCAAGTACAGCAACCACTTTTGCTTAGCACACTGGGATGCTGTGCAGCTCCTGTTAAGCTAGAACAGTACAAGGAGACTTACAAACATCTTTTTATAGGGCTGTCTCTCATGGTTTTTCTAGGCATATCCTTATCTATGTTAATTTAATTTGGTCTCCTCCAAGCTAATTGCAACTCAATGTAGGAGAGAGTCTCATTAAGATCTTAGCTAAACTAGATATTTATACTCTCAGTATCCCAGCAAAAATTATAAGAGAGCTGGTGTCAGGCACAGACATGTCTGCAGCTAAAAGGACAACTACATTCCTCCCAGCAGCAGACAGGCAATCACCAGAAGCCCAGCATATGAAGGCTTGAACTTTGTGTCCCCACACTAAGGGGAAAAGATGTGCCGTGTTCTTTGGTGTTAGAGCTGTACAAAGCCCTCATTCCTTTGGAAAAGCCTACTTTTGTTTTGGTGCAAATACAAGATTTAGCTGCTAGCAAATGCAAAACCTATTGTCCGAGCAGTAAGAAATGTTGAGATCCCGAGTGACAGGAAGAAACTGTAACACTGGGAACACTTGTAACTCTTGACTGCTGAGAGCTAGCAAGGACACAGCTGAGGAAGGTGAGGAAATTCCACTGCTTGTTTACAGGGGAGAAGCACCATGAGAACACTGCAATTGATAAGAGGTCAAACTGAAATGTGAAACTTTTTGACTAGATTTCCCGAGATTTCAAGTGATCTGCTGGAGACAGTCCAAAGGAGAGCTACAAGGGTGATTGTAGGACTTGAGTATCTCTTCTACGAAAAAAAGGCTGAGAGACCTGAGTGTTTATTCCGGAGAAACATGAGAAGGGACTTTACCAGCATCTATAAATATCTGAGGGGCAGGTGTCAATATGAAGGTGCCAGACTCTTTCCGGTGGTGCCCGGCGATAGGACAAGGAACAATTTTTCTTTACCGCGACAGTGAGGGAGCTCTAGAACAAGCTGCCCGCAGAGATTGTGGCGTCTCCTTCTCTGGAGACTTTCAAGACCCATCTGGATGCCTTCCTGTGTGGCCTGCCCTAGGTGACCCTGCTTTGGCAGGGTGGTTGGACTCAATCTGTAGAGGGCCCTTCCAACCTCTAATGTTCTGTGATTCTGCAATTTCAGGCTTTGAAAAATCCTTTGTAATGACTGTGACACCAAAGAAATCATACAATATCTGGTTGCTAAAGCACTACAGGAGTGTTCTTACCCACAGCAGTGTTAGTCACTGGTTGAGTAGTCTGAAGAGTGCTTGGAGCCCCATGAATTTCAGTCTTGAATAAATGACTCTCCCCCCAAGTTCACACTGTAAACTGCTTTATTGTTACCTCTCCACTGCCATAGCCTGAGATTTCAGAGCGTCGCGCACCAAGACCAGACATCACCGGGTAATTAAATGCCCCAACATTGCAGCCAAGAGTCAAATCATTCAGTCACTAAGAATCTCTCTGCTACAAACACTTAGTAACAAACAACTGACTTCACCAATATCGGAACTGATTCACAAGCTGACATGGAAACCAAAGAGAAAGGGGTAAAGCTGAAACAAATAATCACAGTAGCTCCCTTTCAGCACAACCACTGGGCATGTAGTAGCATCCTATGTCATCACAAATACTTGGACTGCTTGTTTAGTTCACATACAGACCTGCGGTTGGGCACATGCACAACATTTGGGCTTTTCCCCCCATGTTTTTAGGGAAACAGATACTATAACAAAGAACATTCAAAGAAGCACAAAGAAAACACCAACAAAGTGTTATATTCTACCCTTTTGGAATGCATTTTTGCTTCCATAAAATGAAAATTATTTTTATTTGCTGCAAACAAAATCTGATATAGAAGCTGATTTACCCAAACAAATGGTGAGAAGTTCCCCAGAAAACAATCTGCAGTGACAAAATGAGATGAGATCAGGAAGTGAGCACATGTGCTTTAGCCTAGAGGTGCTGCCAGGATGCCTGATGACACATGGGGTAAAGGAACAGCAGAGGTTTGGGAGAGTAAAGCAGAGAGACGAGCAATTGGTTGCACAGAATGACTGCTTTCACTCTGGATTTCCAGATAATATGGGTCTGGGGATTACAGCTGAAAACATTTCTTTTTCCATTTAAAATCAATTATTCTGAAACCTGTGCTTTCTGCATGTTTCAGCTGGGTGCTCCTGATAGTGTGATTTATGGTGAGGGTGATTGGAGCACTGGAACAGGCTGCCCAGAGAGGCTGTGGAGTCTCCTTCTCTGGAGATTTTCAAAACCTACCTGGATGCCTTCCTGTGTAACCTGCCCTGGGTGAGCCTGCCCTGTCAGGGGGGTTGGACTGGATAATCTGTATAGGTGCCTTCCAACCTCTAACATTCTGTAATTTACCTTTAATCAAAAGCTAGTAAAACACAGCAAGAAGGTGTAAACCTGGATAAAGAGGAGTCACCCTGACTGTGGTAGTTTGGGAGTTTCCCTTCTCCCCATGAATTCACCAGACTAACTCAGCTGGGAGAGCAAACCTTGCACACCACAGCAGCTCTGTAAGACATCTCCCAGCAGACAGTATCAGGTGCTGGGCAGTGATGGGAGCCAGACTTGCCCTGGATGTGCATCCCTAGCCCTTGAAGAGCCAGCATGGTTGCCTGCAGGCATGCCTAGCCCCTTTGCAGCCTTTAAACCAGACAAATGGTAGAGATCAGGCAGACACCACGCAAGATATACCAGGAATTACAGGCACATTATCTGAATACAGACTTCAAAACCCCTTCCTCTTAGCACAGTTCAGTGAGCAGCAGCACAAACTGAGGTGTACCAGCGTTAACTGAAGAATAAAGACTCCAAAGCAGCATCTATGTGGAACACTAAACTTCTCTATTACTAGATTGTTACAGAAGAAGCTTTCTCTACAGGAAAAGGGAGAAGCAACCAGGCCAGTAGCAGCAGATTGCATGCAGTGGTCAGTCAGGGATAACCATGCAGGTGAGCAGGTTACAAAAAAATTCTTTAATAAACTGAAAATTAGTTCTACTGAGAAAAGCTGTGCTTTAGGTGGGGCTTTTCTTGAAGATGAAAAATAAGCTGTTAGCAGAAGTAAAGGTAACAGGATCTATAGTTAAAGGTAGTATCTTTTGGCGTACTAAATGAAACAATCCATCTAAAACAGACACGAGATTTGAAGTGCTTGGGCCTCCAGGTTTTGCCTTGCCTGTTGGTGACATTAGCTGAGCTAATAAAAACATAAGACTCCTTTTCAAACCTTGCCACCTTGGGTCATCTTATGCAATGATGCAGAAGGTGCTTTTTAACTGTTTGCTGTTATGATTGTCCAGGATGTTCAAATTCTTTTCTCATTTTATATTAAAAAGAGAGGAAGAACAATGGCTTATTTATTCTATAGATTTTTGCCCAGAACAGGAGTCCAGGTTTTCATTAGAGTTCAGTTATCACATGGCAAAATCTAGTGGTTTATTGGCTAGACTTGCTTGCCCTCCCTTTCCATGTGTACTAAGATAGCAACGGTGGTAGGGAACTCAAGAAAAATAAGACGGGCAGCACTGTGGGTTCCCTTGGAGCAGGAAGAAAAAAAGGTTTTACTTAAACCATAGGAGAAGGGGTTTAAATCTTAAAGAGGTCTGTGTACCTCAGACAGTGCACAGATACACCCATAGAGTTCAGCGCAGCCACATCTGGCAGCGCTGAGTTCAGCAGTACCCTCCTTATGAAGCAGAGGAAAAGGATGGATCCTTCTGGATGATCAGGTTAAGCATCACCTGCAGAAAACAGCATCCTGTCACAGCCTTTAATAATGATCCTTTTGAATCACCATCAATCTTTACTGCTCATTAACTGCATTTGCTGTTTAGCTGACAGGGTGCTGGTGAGCCTGTGTGCAACGCAACCCTTCTTCATGTCTCCTTAAAGTCACAGACACTTGACAGCAAAACACAACATTACAGATCACCCCTGAGACTGTTCTCTTTGTGCCACTAATTGTAGGAGACCAAATGGGAGATGAAGGAAGGGAGCAAAGGAAGGGATGAAAGCAAGGACAGGTGATTCTGCCTGCACTGGCACCACAGAAGTGTTTGATACTGCCTGTGACTGCGGTGGCATCCCCTAGAGACCAACGAACTGCACACCCCCCATCTTGAGTCTTTCATTAAAGCTCACAAAGCAAAGGAAGCCTCTGCTCTAATGCAGACATTAGACAGAGTAAAATTTAATGGCACTTGTCAGAAATGAGACATTTCAGCAGGCTGAGTGGTGTGCAGCATTTCAGCCTTTCACTAGAGTGTGGGTCTGCCAGCCAGGCTGACGTCAATGGGAAGCGGCTGGAAGACCTGATTCCAGGATGTGAGGCCACACATGCTACCAAGTCTGCAATACTGTAAATCCAAATGGTCTCAAGGCAAAGGCTCCGTGATGCTGAATTGATAAGCTGGGTGGTGAAGAAAGACCAAAGCTCTGTAGATGCTGGTAAGAAACCTTTCCCAAATGCAGTGCAATGAGATTCAGGAGCTGCACCACCTACACGCATACTGAAGGTGTAGGTGGTGAAAGTAGATTTTAAGTCATCAGGAAAATACACTTTTGTGAATGAAACTGGAGCTTCCATGGAACAGCTCCATCTCGGAGCTACAAGAAAAATACAAAATTATGAGTTTTCAGATCAGAAAATGGGGATTCCTCTTTACTTTGCTTTGGTTTCTACACAAAACAGATTTCCTAGGAAGAAAGAAAAAATACTGAGAAAATGTTTCCCAAATATTTCTCGCTTTAACTCCATGCTAGGAAAAGAGCCAGCTATTTCCAATCCTCTCAGGCAAAACAGCAGGGGTAAAACCTACCAAAAGCACATGGAGCTTGCCATTCACAGGCACTTCATAGAAGAGTGGGAGAAGAGAGGACACAGCCAGTTGGACACCTGCACAAGCCATGCAGGTTTTCTTTGGAGATGCAATTCCCCAAGCTTTGCTTTCACTGCCCCTTGCTGCTGCCTCCTTCCTCAGTTCCTGCAGTCCCCTCTCCCTGAGCTATCACCCGCAAGCTGGCATTCTGCTTTGCTTCTAAATCAGGCTAGCTGCAGAATACAGCATGATGCCCAGCAACCACTCTTCTATAACTGACTCCATATGGAAGGAATTAAGGAACAAATCCCATCACACTTAGCTCTGTAGTTTCCTCAGCACTATCCAATGTGACCCAAGGCAAATATCTTCAACAAACCCTAAAAAAAAATTACAAAAATGAGATGTAAGGAAAACTCTTGCAACCAGTCTCCTCAACTCACAGAATCCTAGCATGAGGTGTGGGGCTGGGGCTGGAGGTGACCTCTGGAGATCATCTAGTCCAACCACCCTGACAGAAGAAGTTCCTCCTCCTGTTTAGATGGAATTTCCTGTGTTCAAATTTGTGCCCATTTTCTGTCACTGGGAACAGCACAGGTTCACATCTTCCTGATACCTTTCAAGTGTTGATAAGCATTGATAAAATGCTTCTTCTCTAGGCTAAAAAGCCCTAAGTCCCTCAACCTTTCTTCCTAAGACAGATGTTCTAAAGTTCCCCAATCACCTTCGTAGCTCACGCACAAGTCCAAGGGTAACCCAACACACTGCCATTTGAGGTGCTATGACACTAAAACCTTTGCACAGCAACAAAGTTCTCCTCTGTTTTCTAACTAAAGGGGAAAAAGATATAAATTTTCTGGTGTGACAGCAGGAATAGCAGATTAACCCTGACTGCACACAGCTCACTGTGAACAACCCTAACACAGGCTGTCCTTCCGACGCAAGGTGAATCATGCTGCAGGTCTCTGGCATTCCCTAGCCTGGGACATCATTAAACATATTTCCCTTTAGCAGTGGTGGTTTTTAATGAACATGGTGTGCTGAATTAAACTTATTGCTGCATAAAGATGCTGTAGCTCAACGTGAAATTAGAAGTGTGTCCTGAAGGACGTGTTCAAGGCCTGTAAATGTTAATACTGTACTTTCCACAGGACTTGGCTTGATAAACTTCTCTATGAATATTCCAGGCATGATTTCCATTACAGCCACGTTTCCTTGTTCATTCAATGGGTTTCATTTCACTATGAATAAGTAACTATCCAGGGATTTTTGGCAGCTTAGCGTTGTTCTAACCCGTTGGTCCTGTAATTAGCTCCAAATGTTGCTTTTGTGAAGCTACATTCTTCTCGATGTACCCTAAAATCCCCAGCTATCTTCTATACTTAGCCTGTTATGTTAGTGCTAGGGAACATTAATATATAAATAGCATTAAAGTTGCAAAAATCTGCTGCCTGGACGTTTTCCAGGTACTTCTCTGAAAAGGGAAGGTTTTTGTATGTTTTATACCTGAGGATGCATCAAATCTTTTTCTTTCAGAATATATTTGTAGCTTGCCATTTAAAATCACTGAGGTTTGCTCCAGAAGCCTTTCAGGCAGGGTGGCTCAAGCTGGTGGAGCTCCTGGCACAAACACTGATCAAATCTTGCATAAATGAGCTCTTCCTGAGCTCCTGTTGGTGGGTGTAGCATTCCACTTGCAATTTCACTGTTTGAAGTTTACATCCTGTTTTATCACCTAAATATCCTGCTGATGTAAAGACACTAGCAGAAAACAGAAAAGATATTTTAAGGTTGAAGCTGGGACTGAAGTATCTGGCAGGATGATTTCATCCTTGGTGTGGAAACAAGAGCCTCACAGGCTGGGCCAGATGATGGGAGAAAGTATTTGCAGAGCAGGAGTTGACCACCACCCAAGGTCACCAAGGGGGTTCTTCAGACTAGTGATCCTTATTGAACATTTATGGCTTCTTTTAATACATCTGTGTTGTGTACATGCTTATACTTATGCACATGTTCTCCAGACCACAGCAGCCTGCAAAGCTGCTTTGCTCAGAAAGAAGGGCTAAAATTAACGAGTGCTTACTTTAGATTTTATCTTTATTGCTACCTTATTAGGTGACATCAGGCAAGTAGTGTGCTTGTTGGCTGTATGCTCAAAGGGGAAAACACCACAGACAGCAATTACACTGTGAGCTGGAGAGGCAGGTGGGTGAGGATCTCTCCGTTACTTCCAAGGGCATTAAGGAAAAGGTTGCCCTGGACAAGCCCAGTCCTGACTGTGACCTCCTTCTGCGAAATCACATAAAATGATTACTTAAGGACTAATTAGGATTACTTTCATAAGCGCAGCTCTGAACTTTCCTACTGCTCAACACTGGAAAAGCCCTACAGCTGAGGAGAAATAGGGAAACAGCATCCTCCTGGATGTTTAGCAGCATGTTACCAGCAGCAATGCAGAGCCACCAAAGAGCTTTCTTCCTGATTTCATCCATCATTCAGGGTTTACGAGAAGCATTTTCTCAGTTAAATACTGGTTTACAGCTTTGTTTAGGTTTTGCTTTCAAAAAGGTGGGTAATAAACATGCATGGATGGATTAATTTTAAAGCAAGAACGAGCAGTATCCCTTGGGGTGGCTGCTGGACAAGCCTACTGAGTCAGCAAAAAGCCTGATGCAGTCCCTGCCATATTCTGACACTCCAGAGGCTGACTGACTCTCTCCTTGTCTTTTGGCAGTTGCCTGAAGTCACTGGAAAGTTGTTAGACCGCTTTAATTTGTAAACCTATTGATGAGCATTTAATGTTAATGAAATGTTACTGCTGAGTAATTCTGGCAGATGAAACTCAGTTCATTGTGCATCTCATTTATTTAGTGCTAAATGTTTGCCCTTATTTTCTTTACACTGAAAAGTGAGATATGGATAAAATCTTTGCATGCCAAATAAGACAATAAGAAAGTTAGGCAAATTTCTATGTAAATGCTTGCCTTTGTGCTTCACATAAAACTCTGCTCCAAGGCATCTATCCTGCCAGAATGGAAATGGAAGGTGTGGGCTGCTGCTGGTGCCTATATTCTTATAAAATCCACTTGGATGCAGATAGGTCTCATCTCTGCCAAGCTATTTTAGCAAAAGCAATTGCTGCAAACAACTGGAAGAGTGTCCACAGGTAGGGAAAGGTTCTGACTGTGCCAATGGATCAGAAGGAACTCAATTCTGTCATCTCTCACTACAAGGGTGACATTTTTGTGCTGGAGCATATCCATAGAAGGGCAATGAAGCTGGTGAAGAGTCTGGAGAACTGATCTGGTGACAGGCAGCTGAAGGAACTGATTTTTTTAGCTTGGAGAAGAGCAGGTTGAGTGGAGACCTCACTGCTCTCTACAACTCCCTGAAAGGGGGCTGAAGTGAGGTGGGGGTTAGTCTCTTTTCCCTAGCAGCAGGATAAGAGAAAACAGCCTCGAATTACACCAGGGGAGGTTTAGGTTAGACATCAGAAAAGCTTCTTGACTAAAAGGGTTCTCAAACACTGGAACAGGCTCCTCAGGGAGGTGGTTGGATCCCCATTCCTGAAGGTGCTTAAAAGACACAGAGATATGGTGCTGAGGGACATGGTTTGGAATGAGATGTGGTAGAATTAAATAATGGTTGGACTCCATGATCTTAAAGGTCTTTTCCACCTGAGACAATATTCTGATTCTATGTCTGGGTAGCAAATGTAGGGTATCTGTGGTATTCTGTACCATGACCACCATAAGATCCTAACTGGCCATCAACTTATAAGAGTGCACACAACATTAATTATGGTAGCTATCAGCAAGAGCAGAGAATCTCAGGGTCAACAGGGAGGTATATCATGTCCTGGTGTGCAGTACAGGGCACCTCTCCATGGGCAGGAGGGACAGGAGCTGCTGTGCTCACACCTGCTGCTCCCTACACACTTCACTGCCTTGTGTGGCTTTTGACACACAACAGGGTAGGTGAAGACCATCTGATGAAGCATCAGTCCACTGCCTTTATCAAATGAATGTGGGACAACATTTCTACCTCTCCCTGTTCAAGAAAAATTAGTTTCTAGCACACTATATCACAATCCTGGAGGGTCCAATACTTTCTCTACCTTCTACTGGTTCTGTACTCCAGAGCAAAAGAGATTTTCCAATTATATTGATTTCTAAGTGACCAACTAAATCTAGAAAAATAGAAGAGGGAAAACCTGCCCTAGCACAGATCCACACAGCTTCATCAGAAGCATATTTGGATTTGGGGTGTCCCTGCCTGAGCATGCCGACTCCCATTTGGAGGCTGGCAGCAAGAAGGCAACTGCCATGGCTGGTGGCTCAGATGCTTCAATCCCTCATTCCTATTCCTGGGTTTTTATAAAGCTGCTTGGATACAAATCCATAGCACAAACTTCACCTGGAGTAAGCAGAAAGCTGTACATGGGGGAGGAAGGAGGCAACCCAAGGGAGGTATAGCTGTAATTTATGTGTTGGTTGCTGATTTGCCAGCTAATCCCTAAGCGATGAGAAGTCACTGCACAGCATGGCAGCTATTAGCTCATCCTTCTGCTTTGCAGGGCAAGGGGAAGCACCGAGGCTTCCCACCAGAGGGAAAGCTGGATCAGAGGGCTCAGCATCTTTAACCACTCAGCTCAGCACACAACAACAAGCCAGTGAGCCCAATTCCTACTCCACAGTGCCATGGAGCTCCTGCCAACCTGCTAGCCCTGGCCTGAAAACCAGCTCACACAGAAACATCAGAGCTTGAGTCAGCACCAGCATAACGGCAGGTCAGTCTGCCAGAGGATACATGGTGGGAAAGCCAGTGTTGAGGATGGTTCAGTACTGTGGGGACAGGATTTTGCCAGCTACACCAGTACTTCTGCTGAATGTGCTCTTTTCTTTTTCTTCTTTAAAGGAAACATTTTATGCAATCAGAATAGCTGGAAGACTTACAAGGAGAGACAACATTGAGGCAGAAAGTCTTTTCACCATAAAGGGCAGGAAACCATAATAACAAGTAATGAAGTGCTACTTGCCTGTTTCTTTTTCCTCACATTGGCCAAGGTTGCGCCTTGGAGACCTCAGACACTGTGCAGGAGGCAGAGCTGTGGATTACACGTGCTCCACCAGCCTCTGTTAGAATGGAGCATGCACTGGGGCAGGTGGCTGATCTCCAGAGCTGTTCTCTGCAATGTTAGTGAAACATTCAGCAGCAGCTAAGATGAAATCTAGACAACAATCACTCTGCAATAAAAGCTACCAGTGCTGCTGTGGGAGTGAGCAGAAAGGAATAGGGCTAGGACAGCAAGAGCCTGTGCTGGAAGTGCTCTGTGGGATCAAGGGGAACACTTCACTTTCTTACTATCATGATGTTGAACAGATGTGTACAAAACAGAGACAACAGAGAAAATCAGATTTGTTCCTCAGAGATTCCTTTCACAGTATTCTGAACGCAGACACCTGACCTACCACCTTTCCTGTTTGGCATGGCTGTGAAATGCAAACAAGGCTTTCTCCACATTTGCATTCTCATTCTTTTCCGCTTTTCCCTTTGTTGTGAATATTTCTGAATGGAAGGTAGCAAGTTACAGCGCTGCAGAGAATGCAGCCAAGGACCATTCCCTCTGAGCAAGCAACTAAGAGCTTCAGCACAGAGCAGAAAAGAAAATGAGGAGAAAGGAGGCACTACATTTGCATCCCTCTCATATTTAATCCCCCAGTGCACTCCAGACAACATTTGGTGTCAGTTTGCCAATCCTTTATGGTTGACTGATAAATTATTAGATTTATCTGATGCCTAGCAACTATCAATTAACACTTTGAGGCTACATTGATGGATGTGCTCTGCTGTTTTTTTCTAGACAACAGGCCTTCTGAGATCTGAACCCCCTCCTGCTCAGAATGAGTAATGCTCTTCCTCTCGGCTCTCCCCACACTACACAGAGGGGTGGATGTTTTGGCAACACATTTGTATTCATTCAGATTGTCACAACTGCATTCTGCCTCTGAGACAGCCTGAGGTGCATGATTGATGGGCCTGTCCTTTAAAACAGGATCAACTTTGTGAAATCAATCAATCTAACCTACTATGGCACAGAAAACAAGGGAGGCTTTTCTCCAAGCAGGATGTGTACTGCCATTTTATTATTTAATGTTTTGCTACCAGCAAAGCAATCCTGACAAATGCTGAGCACTATCTGGCTATAGCTTGTCTGTTTGCCAAACTAAGCTCAAAGTGATGTCCACAGGATTAACCACAGAATTAGCAATTATAAAACCACTAGATAGAAGATGTATGCCATGCAAACATAAACCACACCAATATGCCACTACATCACGAAATAAACCTTTGTGGAGGGCATGGAACAGCCTGTTAGTGCTGGTGCTGCCATTGCCCACTACAAGGTCCTTTGCTCACTGTGTTTAGTGAAAAATGTACAGAATTTGAAAAATGTGTCAGCCTAATAAGGTTTTTTTGTTGTTGTTGCTTTGGAAATTCAGTCATAGGAACTCAGATGGTTTTGTAGGTGAAGCTACTGAAAATCACCTGCTGCTTCTTTATTAAAGAACCTTACCAATCTCTCTGGCCTCTCAGTCTGGGCTTTTCCTTCCCCTTGGGTCCTCAGGTGTTTCTCCCCACTAGACCTGCATTTCCAGGATTTGCTGCCAGAACTGCAAATTAATTTTGTACAAAAACCTTTCATTCTGGCATTGCTATGTTCTGAGTGCTAAACTTGGCACCATTTGTGTTCTGCTGATGGGAACTACCTGCCTGCATACAATGGAGGATCAATGTGAAGCCAGTCTCCCTGTTAAAAGAACCACCATATAAAAGGGAACATCACTCACACTTTTTATTTAGCTCACAAAAATAAAGGAAGACCACCTTCCAGAAAAAAACCCAAGTGAGGATAGGCGAGGGGCTGAGAGGCTGCTGAGTCAGTACAAACACAGACTCTACATCCACTCCAGCAAGACCAAGCTGCAGAGCAGCTCAGTGAAGTGCCCCAGTTTATAGACACTGTTGGTCTCAAAAAAGGACTGGTTGGGAAAACTGCTGTGAATGCTTCCCTTTGTGTTCACATTTGTCAGATCGGCAATCCCTGTGCTGTGCTCCATCTGGGTGCCCTTTCCTTGAGAAAGGGAACCTTCACAGAAAGGGCAATATACAAATATGAATCTGTTTGTCCCTACCAAGATACACACACAGCCACATAAGAGCCACAGCTGTGGACAGACACTTGGCATCTGTGACTGATCCCCTCCTCCCTGCCTAGGAGAAAATGCAGGTTGAACACACTAAACATCACCTCTGGGACTACTCTGAAGCAAAGTGTAACCAAAGCAACAAGGTAAGCAATGTAAATAACCATTTTCAAGGTCCGTGTTTACTAACAATCACAACCTAATTACTTCTCACATGGCAAAGCAAACCACAGTAAACTTTCAAAATGTTCATCTTTTCCACACTACCACCCAAATGGCATCCATCCATTAGCATGCAAGTTCCTGACAGGGATATAATATCTGAGGAAAAAGGGGTATTGCTGGGCATGAATATCCTCTCCCCTTCTTTGATACGTTTTGGAGCTGTTCTTCATTCCCAGGAGACAGAGTTTCCCTAATGGCCCTGCCAAGGCCTGGTAGGGGCTGCAGCAGAGTCCTCCCACCACCCTGGCCTGGAGATGTGGTTCTGTGTTTTTCCCCTCTTCACAAATGAACAATAAGGAGGTGTGGAAAAAGCATTGCTTACCAGCAGACTGCAGAACTGTGAATGAGATTCATGGCTGTGTTGCTCACAGTCATCTTACTTTGCCTTCAATATTTTAATTCAATGGCATAAACACAGTTGTATTCATTGCAAAAAGCCATTTGGGGGGATGCTGAATTATTTATTGTTTGAGGCAGCCAAACTGCTTGTTAAAACAGTTCTTAAATCTTAGAATCTCAAGCACTGAAGTGTAGTTCAAAAGACACAGGGTGTACCCTCCACATTTTGAACTCCTCTCAGGAAAAATGGCCAAAAGAGCTGTCTTTAACATTTAAATTCCAAGTGCTGTTTTTCCTCAGAGCAGGCATGTGGCCACACACTCTGCAGTGCTCCCATCCCATGCTGAGCAATGAGGGCTCTACAACATCCCTGAACACTTGAAGCCTGTGCTGAAACCAGGGACCATTTTTTCTGCTTGACCCATCCACAGCCCCTGACTTTGCAAAAGCCACAGCGTATTTTAAATGGTGATAGAGTGTGGCTGGGGGATCTGGTTTTGCAGAGGAGCTGCCTGAGTCATTTTTAGTGTGTTAGATTAAAACACCAATTTGCTGGGCTGGGAACCCCAGCACCTCACTAATAAGACAAAAAAAAAAAATTAAAAAAAAAAAATTAAATCTTTCACTGCTTGTTTCCCTCCATGACTGACTTTCCCATCTAAACATGGGTGAAGTACATTCTGGTCAGGATTCCTACGGGAGGCTTCACACCCACTTGGGGAAGCTGCTGCTCTTCTCCAGACTGCAGCAGGGCACACCAGCTGTGACCACTGTCCCATCTCCTGCCATTCCTCAGCAGAGGAACAGGACACAAGACTGTGGCAGGAGATGGGACAAACAGTGCTGCTGGCCCAGAGCATGGCCTCACTGGGACATGGTACTGGTGGCAGGCAGCAGCTGCCTCCAGAAAACACCCAGCTCTAGGGCAGCCCCAGCTAAGCCCCCACTCACATGTACCACACCACTGGTAAGAAAGTGACTCACTGACAGCTGCTTTAGTTGTCTCAGATCTTCTTACGGAGGCTAATCCTTATTGCTTGCTGTGGGCTTGAACCAAATGTCTGTAACAGAGACTAATGCAGAATGAAAGCAAAGAAAAGGAGAACTGTAACAGAATTTTGCATAAACTATGCTGGAACATACTGCCCAGCTTCTTAATTCTGTCACATTTGATTACCATGCTACTGCTTACAACCCAAGCTGGAGAAAGCCCTCAAAGGACCAGTAAGTTCATGTAGATGGTAGGTGCTCATCCAGCTCCCACACCCAGGAGATACCACAGCAAACATCTTGGCTGCATATAGTGCTTTAGACAGCTTCTGGGTGTCTTAAGGCACACTGCCACACCATTGTGAACCTGAACCATGGTCCTCAGCCCCTTCATACTGAGATGAGACACAGAGAAACTGGATGGGGGAACATTTGACAGCAACCAGGATCAGCCTAAGGCCACATTTTTGGTTTTTTTTTTCCCCTTTGGGATTGTCCAAAAGCTATATGTGACTTTGCAGTGCCATTCTGCCTTACCCTCATAGCTGTAACATTTGTGGTTTATTGTTCTTACACCTGATGTCTCTAAATGTTCTGCTTTATGATTTCATAAATTTCAGAGAATCAACAGCACCTGCTGGGAGAGCATCTGCCCAGAGAGTGGGATGGATGATGGGGCTCTTTCCTGCATGACTCACATGTGGAGAAGGGTGGAATTCTGTCCCCAGAGCATGAAACCAACAAAAAGTCCATCAAGAGCTGCTCTGAGGATGTCTAATATAATAACTGCAGATCAGGAAATCTGCACCTTTACCCTATTTACTCCCAATGGCTTCTAGCACTCTGATGGGTGAGCCTGCAACACCCGCACTGCCAAGGATGTTTCTCACAGCCACTGCTGCACATCAGCACCATATAGGAGGCCCAAGATGCTCTTAGAGCAGCATTAAATTCTACATCCCTGTCTAAGCATTCATAGGATGCTGATTTTTTTAAAGCATATTTCAGGTCAATGTCTATGAGTCCACTCAAAATAAGAGAAACCTGGATATAAGGTATCAGTGAGGCACACAAAACTATCCCCAGAAAAATCCCAGGATCAGCATCAAATCCATTACCAGTACTTTTACCCTAACAGCAATTATTCTGGAAGCTTCCACATCTGTCATTTTACATTTTCTTTACAGTTAAAATTGCCAGAGCCATTAAAAAACCCAGGAAAGCTTTACCATGAAACGGATTCCTGCTGTTTTGAAGACTGGCCAGCTAGTAGAAACTTGATTAGACAACAGCTCTTCTATGTTTTTGCATTTCCCTCTTGTTACCTGGCTAATATTGAAACATTGTTAGTAAAAAACAAACAAACAAAATGAAACAAACCCACAAAACAACAACAAACTAACATTATAAAAGAAAGAGGCATTGCCCTGAATTTCATTATCGAATAATTTACTTTTCCGCTATGAAATGATCATGTTGAGTTTTCCTTTGTACCACGAGAGAATAAGTACTGGGGGAAAAGAGTTTCAAAGGTTTTTTCAGAACACAAAATTTTATTATATCAAATCTGTGCATAGAAATACACAATTACAAAGCTCTCCATCAAGAGGCTTTCACATCTGAGAAATCAGGAAGCTAGCAGCAAAAGAGTTCTATGTATATTAAGAAAAACATTTTCCTTAATCTCTTGCATGCAGAAAGAAATTGTGATCTTAGAGAATGTGTATTTCCTCTGCTCTACAGATGTAGCTTGTGCACTAGGGGCTTTCTGGAGTGAAAACAACAGCTGTGGTTCAGCATTGCCTTTAGACACAAAGGAAACATTTTGCCAGCATGGTCTCAACATCTCAGCTACGTGCCTGTGTCACCATTTACCATGAGATATGGCAGAGAGAGCACCATTCTGCCTTGGGGTAATTTTCTTCCAATTTGTTTCAGACTATTTTCTATTACATGCCAAGTCTCAGAATAGCACTGGGTTCAATTATTGTCTGAAAAAGAGCTAGAGCAGGAGGTGGCAGGAGTGCATTTTAGGGACTGTGAAAGAGTGTGGAAAAGGTTTGATTTGAACTCTCCAGACCAAAGGGCATTTCCTTTTTTAAGTCTGAGTATCAGAAACCATGAGCTCTTCTGGAATGGTGGGGAATGGTAAAACAAAGGAGAACACAAAGCTGTTGCATGAGTCCAGAGGAGGGCCACAAAGATGATTCAAGGGCTGGAACAGCTCTGCTATGAGGCTAGGCTGAGGAAGCTGAGGACTCCCAGGAGACCTTAAAGCTGCCTTCCAATGCCTGAAGGGATCCTATAGGAAGGCTGGAGAGGGACTTTTCATAAGGGTATCTAGCAATAGGACAAGGAAAAATGGTTTTAAACTAAAGGAAAACAGGTTTAGACTGGATCTTAGGAAGAATTTCTTCGGTACAAGGGTGGTGGGACTCTGAAATAGGCTGTTTGAGGATGCTGTGGATGCCTCCTTCCTGGGGGTGCTGGAAGCCAGGTTGGATGAGGGCTTGTGCAGCTCAGTCTAGTCCAGGGGTGTTGGAGTAGACGATTCCTTCCAACGGTAGCCATTCTATGAAAGAGCAGTCTCAGCCTGTGAAACTAGTTCCTGCAATATTTTAGAAACTTTAAGGGAACAAATAAGTACATGCTGCATCTGGAAGAGAAACTGTTCACTGACAGCCCAGTTTGGAGTGAAGAAGAACAAGAAGCTCTCCTGCATCCTCAGGAGCTGGCTGGGCCAGCTGGGCTGTCTGGTCTTGCAAACTCTTCTTGGAGGCTAGACGTGTCAAGAGGAGGAAATAAAAAGCAGAGCCAGCAGTGAGGGCATTCTTCTGGAGAAGAGTGTTACAGGGAAGAGATCTGGATTAGGCTCTCCCATACCTACCAAGTGCTGTGATTACTTGGCTAATGGGTATTCTCAGGACAGAGGTTACTGCCCCCGCATGCTAACAAAGCACCTGCCTCTCTGCTACACTGGGTTTATTCTAAGAGTTTGAAAATTAAAGTTGTATACACCAGCAAGGAACAATTCCAGCATTTTCAGTAAAGACACTGACAACCATTCCCATGCTCTGCCCATCTCTGTCTCCCTACTTTCGAGTGATTTTCTTGCCCTTGTCTGCATCTAGAGCTCCTGCATCTAGAGCTCCTATGAAGCGCAATTCCTTAAATTTGCTGTAACTCAGCCACCTGGCACCAACCAGGAATTTAGTCCCTAGACCATGATTTTGTCCTGTAGCAGAGTCAGTAAAAACTTCAGTCCCTGGGACATATGAGAATCTCCTCCAAAATATTTCCCACTCTTGGTTGCTCATTGCTCATTCATCTCCCTGACTGCATAGATAATGAATTTCAAAGCCAAACCCAGGCCATTCTGCATGGGGAGAGGGTGCTGGAATATCATCTACAGTGATATCAGACAAAAAAAAAAGCCATTAGCATTAAATTATCTGCTCTCAGATAATTTCCCAGATGAATCACCATAAAAGGCTCTGAAATGGTCTCTTGCTATTTCCCTTTGCATAACATTTCATTGTACTCGAGACTTGAGGAGCTGTAATTTCTCACACTAGTATATGCATTGGGGCATTGTTTTCAGCAGAACCCCTGATTATAGGAGAGATGGCAAGACCAAGTTTGCCAGCCTGGAGAACTGACCTGTCAGAGGCAGAACACATGGATCTCCTGTGAAAAGAGGAGGTTGTAAGAGACAGAAGAGTGTAGCTGCATGCTAGTAATACGTCTTCATCACCTCATTTGGGCAGCACGCAAGGTTTTTTTCTGCTATTCATCAGGAAGGGGTATGGCATGGTATAAAATCATAGAATCATTTTGGATGGAAAAGACTTTTAAGAGCATCGAGTTCGACCATTCTCTAATTCTAACAAGTATGGTGCTACAGCATGTCCCTGAGCATTACATCTTTGTGTCTTTTGAACACCTCCAGGGATGGGGATTCAACCACCTCCCCGAGGAACCTGTTCCAGTGTTTGACAACCCTTTCAGTAAAGAAGTTTTTGTAATGGCACTGGAGCCCAAGTCAACCTACTATAACACTTTGTGACATTTCCTCCCTACAGCCCAAGGCCATTCTGACCTGCCAATGCTTAGAGACAAGTGTCCCCTCACTGTCCCTCCACTGCTCTTGGGGACACCTTCCGAAAACCACAACATTGTGCTGAAACAGCTCCAGGCCCATTATGACTGGTAGAAAGGAATTAAGAAAATGAGGCCTTACCATCCACAGACAGGCATGAAAATAATTAGAGAGAGGAACTGCCATGACAGCAGGCTTCACATCAGGCAAGGGGAACAAGCCTAATTATCATCTCCAAGGCGATGCTGAGCACTGCTTGCTAAACACACACTGTGAAACCCAGCTGCTGCCTCAACAAAGAGATACAAGCACAACGTTGTCTGCACCAGGTACACTTGTTCAGGGTAACAGGATTGCTGAAAAGTTTTCATTTTCCTGTTTATTAAAAAAAAAAAAATGTCCAAATGAATAGCTTGTGACAAGAGAAAGTAAAAAAAACTGTAATAAAGCCAAGGGATAAGTGGATGTTTGTTAAGAAAAGCTTTGTGGAGTTCATTATCTCAAATGTTCTCACATCTAAGTTGATTTTTGGTTTGGAGCAGTGACAAAGTGACAACTATTAAAAGAGGACTTAGCAGGTATTTTTTTTTCAGTGTCCAAACCATGCTGCTTGGATTCTATGGATATATCACAGCCAGCCTTACAAAGCCCATCTTCAGCCTCAGCCCACAAACCATCAGCAGGAATTTGGGTCTTTGATGATGGCTCACAGCCCCTGCACCTGCTGGTCACTCAGCACTGGGTGGTTGGCTGCACAGTGCCGAGTTTTGCCACTTTATCCCTGTGTAGTGGCAGTGGCATCTGGCAGCAGCTCCTACACTCCAGTTTCTGTGCAGTTTTAAATGGATCAGAGACCTGTCAGGCTGCCAAGTGAACCATCATTATCATTCAAGATATCATTTAGCATACTCCACATGGCAGTCAATTGCTTGCGTTATAATCACCTCGTAAAACTGTGACTCCATAGATATAATATCCCTGTGAGACAGTCTTTACCTGTTACATTAAACTTACAGATATTTAAAATGTCAGATAATCTTTTATCTGAATTGCACTGCTGTCTAATACAGTCAATCAGTCAGCTCCAGAACGCAGGTTCTGCTTCTCAGGGAAGAGACAGGAGCCAGCAGCTTTTCTGCATTTGCTCACAAATGTCTCATTTGTCTTCAGATAGAGAAACTAATTTTGTTGTGTGTAACACTGAGTCCTTAGGCTATTATGCAGCCGAATTTGAGAGATCATCTCTCAAAGACAAGGCAGCTTGTCACAGTGCAAAGTCTTCTCTTTTATCTTACCTTTGTTTTTAGTGTTGTGTGATAACCTTGATTTAAAAGTAAAATTAGCATAGATTGATAGAATGGGTTGGGTTGGAAGGGATCTTAAAGATCATCTAGTTTCAACTTCCCTGCCATGGAGAGGGACACCTTCCACTACACCAGGTTGCTCAAAAACCTGTCCAACACTCCCAGGAATGAGGCATTCTCAAATTCTTTAGGCAGCCTGTTCCAGCATCTCACCACCACCAGGGCAAAGGATTTTTTTCTTACACTTAATCTAATCTACCCTCTAAACTTTGTGAGGCTGACAGAGCACTGGAATAGGCTGCTGAGGGAGGTTGTGGAGTCCCCTTCACTGGAGACATTTAAAACCCACCTGGATGCATTCCTGTGTGACCTGGTCTAGGTAATCCTGCTCTAGCAAAGGGGTTGGAGTCAATAACTTTCAAGTTCTCTTCCAAATCCTAACATTCTGTGATTCTGTGATCACTACACTCCCTAGGAAGGATCTCCATCTTATCTCCCACCACAGCCTAAACGTTGGAAGGCTGCTATAAAACTAAGTATTATACTAAAAGATAAAATAATTGTCTGTACATTTTTATAAAAAGCAATTTTCACTATTAGTATTTAGACTACCAAAACTAGGGCAGTTGGTAAGCTGAGAAGCATGGTTTGCTATCTACACCAGCTTCCAGAAAGGACAGAGCAACTTCTGTTGCAGTTTTCCCAAAGGAAAGATGATGGAGTCAGAGAAGCTGAGAAGCACGGTTCACTCTTCCTCCAGAGCTCCTCGATTCTTTCAGCCGGGCCTGCTGTCTGGCGCACTGACCTGTTCTGCTACAAGCGCCGCTGTGTCTGCACTAACGTGCCGGCCCTGCCGCCCCGGGGGCGCTCTGCTAGCAGTCAGCAGAGCCATCGCACCCACATGCTGCTAGGGGAGCAGAGCCTGGACACGCAAACTGCTGATATAGTCAACACACCATAAGCCATGTTCCCCATTACCTACCAGGATTCACATAAAACTCTTATTGTCCTTTGGGGCTCTGTGACCCCAGTGAGGTCACCCCATGCCTGCACCTCCCTCTGCTTACTGGGCAGTCACTGGTTTCATCTCAGGCATTCTCACCAAGGCTACACAGGAGCAGCAAATCCCTTCCCCTCCTTGCTTTCAGGGATTTTAACAGACTCCACTCCTTCACCAGACTACTAGCCAGGACCAAGGTGACAGCCTTACTGGGGTCTAGAATAAGGCAGTGCCACACAGCAGAGCTAGCCCTTGGCACACACTATCACGAGACACCAGTGTCAATTCCTGTTTAAGCAGAGGAAACAGCCAAGCAGCAAGATAAAGAGTCTCAGAAGCAACACTGGTATTTACAAGAGCTCAGCTCTAATCTCTCAAGGTGCACTTTTGCCAGCCAGGTCACGTGCAGCATATAACAAACCTTGACAAACAGCTAACATTGCAAACAGCAGCAGCACTGTCCCCCACCACAGCCAAGGCCACCTATCCCCTGGTCACTGTAACAGCAGCCATGAGCCAGACGTATAGCTGCTAAGACCTGGATGAGTTGGAAACTGGGAGCTCGGAGCACAGAAAGGTTCTGAGCATGCCCATAGTGTGCTCGGGGCCTCTTCTGGAGCCAAGGCAGGCTCTGAGTGCAGCAAAGCTGCTACCTACCGAGCCTGTGCCTCCTGACACGTGCAGGCATTTAATATATGTTCCTCAGAAATGGTGGCAGGAGTCATCTTCACCTCTTCTGGGGATCTGGAATCATCTTGGGGGCCTCCCGGAGTGGCCAAATGCCCCCAGCCTGATCAGCCTTGGGGGCAGGAATCCCTGCAATGCCTGCCAGCACACTGGTGGGTGCTCTGAAGCACCGGTACCTCTATTCTCTTCTCTCATCTCCTCTCCCCTCTCAAACCAGGACAGGAGCTGCCAGAGCAGCAACAAGAAATGCGCCAATAGGGCCCAGAGAAGTCCTCACAAGGAGCTGTGCCCAGTGCTACAGAGGAAAAGAAGCAACTCCTGCAAAAAGCAAGAAAGCTTCCCTGTCCAGAGTCTAGGAACCCTTCCACAAAGATGTGGGACATGAGAGCCACCTTCACAGAGCATGAGCAGCAGGCACCTGGCTAGAAAGGCACAGAAAAAGGCCTGCCAAGGCACCATGACCAGGGCTGCAGAGAAAGGTAAAAATGCCCTATGGACAGTTCCTAGCCCAACACAGGGGAAGAAAGCATCCTGCCCACAGCTGCATCACAGGCTTCCTCCATGAGTTGAGGAACCATGACCCTACTGTTGGCCTGCAATGATAGGGGTTCTCAAGCTCCAAAACTTTCCCGCTTTAAAGGACACAAACCAGAAGAAATACAAGTTGAAAAGGGAGTTTATTTTGTGTTATTTTATGGTGCTTTTTAAACCTGTTAAAAAAACAGTGGTCGGACAGAGTGCTGAGTACAGCAGAGGAGGGCCAAAAAACCCCCGGGGACACTTAGAAGCCCATCACAGGGGGAAAAAAAGCCTCCTTCCCTAGCTGCAGGGCATGAAGCATCTTCCTGTGGCATGAGCAGGAGGCAATAACCCAGCCAAAGAGACCAGAGGAGCCTTAGCAAGTGGTCATGCTCACTGCTGCAGAGGAAGGCAAAAAACCCCCAGGGACCAGGGCCAATCTGCCCCACAGGAACAAATTCCTTCCTGGCCACAAAACACCGGTGATCGGCTGCTCCCTGAGCATGTGAGCTAGACCTGCTACCTCTGGCCATGCCTCCCAGGAGATGCCCAAGCCCTGTACATCTGCAGCACAAAGCTTTGGCCTGTGTGGTCAAATGTCAATCTTGGGAGCAACAAGCTGTCTGCCAGCACACCAGGCGGTGCTCTAAAGCACTGGTACCTCCTTGCAACATTTCTGCACACCATTTCTTAAGACTGCTACCAGTGCCTCAGCAGGGAATGAAGAAGGTGAGTTCTGCAGGGCTCCTCAGGAACATGTTCCTCTCATCTTGCCATGGCAGTCCAGCCTCAGGGAAATAAATGACTTTTGAGTTCTTCTCATCATCATCAGCCTCTTTCAGCCTCTGCTCTTCCTCTCTCAGTCCTCACCAGGTAACTCCACTGCTTCCTCAGCAACAGGAGGCCTACAGTCCACTACCATGGATCACGATTTGGCTCCTTCACCTGAATGGGCAGCTCAAAGACCATTTTCTGCAGCACAGCAGTTCCTGCTCCTGCTAGAAAGCTCTCTCTATATGAACAGGTTCTCCAATGTGGCCGCCTATGGAAAACGAAGGATCCCTGTGCAGCCAGTGCAGAGATTTTGCTCCCTCTGGATGGGTGACCTGAAGGCCACCTTTGGAGACAGTGGCCCCAAGGCCACCTGTGGAGCACAAGGGTTCCCTGTACTTGCCAGTGGAAGATCTTTGCTCCATCTGGATCCTGTGCTTACTGTGCCTTGAGTTTGCTTTCAAAGTGGTAGAGGTTCATGTAAGACTAGCAGGACGATCTGCTGAAGTGAGGCCATGCCTCAGATCCCACTGTAAAGCTCTTGGATTGAATGAAGCCATTCAGTAACATTATTTCAAACAGAAATTATGTGAAGTTTGTTGCTCAGAAATAGGTTAGAGTTAAGAATTTGAGGTGCTATAGCCACAGCATACTACTGTAACAGAATACAATTTCCATTCTGAAGGACAACTTCTATGGACCTACAGCAGGGTCTGAGTCACTTGATATCAATCTGGGAGGGACCAATTTGAAGCAATGCATTCCTACCTCCCTTTATTCTGTGCAGACACCTTTCTGCCAGCAGCATGATGAACAGCACAGACATTCACACACTGTAACTTTTCAGGACATCATCATTTGTTATGAGAAACAACTTCAATCTCCACAGTAAGAGAAACATTTCAACTGGAGAAGCACAATGGGTGAGGGAATGGGCTCATCCCTGGGATTATGGCAGCAGTGGTATTTGCATGGGAACTCCAAACATGGACTCAGTGCTCAGCAATGGAAAAAGCCATGTTTTGTCATTTGGATCCTATGAGGAGACATTAATATTAGCTACAACCAGTTTTACAGCTGCCACTACTAGGCACTTGAGGAGACGCGCTATAAGAGACTGTATTAATCTTGAGGCTCAAGTTCACACTTTGTCTTGCATGTGTTAGTAGAGAAAAAAACCAACTTATACTTTATCTTTCTTTCCTGAGAGGTACGTGAAAGTAGAATCAACCTCTAATCATAGAGTTTCATATGGGAAGGGTTAGAATTAAACCCATTTTAACACAATGGCAATGGCAAATTCTGGGTATGCCTCATCCTACAACTCAACTATGGGTTCACTGTCTTCACTGTCCCCACTGAGCACACCACCTCATAAAAGCAGAAGCTAACAGATATGTTCTTGCTTATGCAAACATTTAGGTATTGACACAATTACAATCACTTGTAAAGTCTTCATTACTTGGCAGTGTTTTTTCAAAAGGGACACGTAGACTGGAGCTACCTACCCAGTCCCTTTCTGGGAGTGGCATTTCCCTTGTTCCTCAACATCTTTATGCAAGAAAGGACAGCAGTGATGAACTGCTTTTCATACTTGTCTGTGCTGGCTATAGAGAAGTCATCATCAGCTGAAGTAATTGGCAACTGCCACAATTCTGGCTGGGGAGCTTTCTCCAGAATGTTTTAATCTTACTGTGGTCCTTGGCACATGTCGCAGAGCTCTTGTCCTTGGCTTTCCCCTTTGGATATCTCTAATTATTATTACACTTATTTATGGTGTCCCTGAAGGAAGACACGTGTAGACTGTAATAGCAGTGCACCAAGAAAGTTATTGTAAAGATCTATAAAGTAGATTTTTTTTAATGATAACTCTGGGTTTTGGCACAGGGTGAACATTGAATTACCTTCACTGCCAGAATAACCAGAGCACAGAGCTGAGACACCAGCCTTGAATCCCTGCTCTGAGAGCAGCCAGGACTTGCACAGGGCATAACCCAGTGCCATCATTGGTGGTGAGATCAAGATGCAAACCTTTCTCATTTCTGCAGTAATAACCACGAAAGTTTCACATACTTCGGTTCATTCATTTTGAAAACTCGCTTCTGTGACTACCTCTCCCTCAGAAGGTTATTGTACCTTACACTGCAATAACCACCTACTGATCCTGCCAGCATCAGCCTCCAGGCATGCTCAGCAAAGCTTCACCTTCTCCAGATGTCCAAATAAGGTTTCCTCATCCAACCAACATCCCCTGAACAATCGAAACCCATCTGCAGTGTGGGGATGCTGGGGAGCATAGACACCTGCACGTCACCCCGTTGGCCTCAATCCATGGAGGATCTGCATTAGCAGTTACCAGTTCAATGACAGGAGCTAGAAGCACACAACAGTGGAAGTATTCCTTCTGCAGAAACAGTAAGGAGTGTGGTGCTGATCCCTCCAAAGCAAGGGCTTGTCCTGGGAGCCTCCCAGCAAAGCCAGCCCACTCAGCTGCAGGGAGCAAGGCTGGAGAGTGTGTGCCCACACATGGAAACCATACAGCCCTTGAGCTCCTGAGAAAGATCTTATCCTGTATTCTCCCATTTCACTTCCAACTGACAACAGAGTTCATGGCTTCTGCAGCATCTCTGTGATAAGTCAAGTTGCTGGGAAAGAAATGGGCCGTGCTAAAGCTCTTATTGCCCGCAGAAAGAAATGATCCGACATCACTGAAACGGATAGCAAATTTCCTTATGCACAGAAAACGATCATTGCCTCCGGTCAGGGCAGCAACAGGTCTAAAACTACACAAGATTATTAGTTCTGAAGTGCTCATTATGGGGAGAAGGTCTAATAAGGCACTGCAAACATAATGAGGAGGTACACAGCTCTTGAACTGCAGACTCATTTAGAAAGAACAGCCTGAGAGGGGAGGGAGGAAGCGAAAGGTATTGGTATGGTACAGGAACACCATGCTCCAGCTGCATGCTAAGCAGCTGTTTGGCATCACAGGGAAACAAATACTAGCAAACAATACCTTTCCCCTCATCCATTAAAGACCATTTTTTGCAAAATCAGAGGCTTTCCAATATTAGAATATGTTTCTCTTTGTATCCACTTTTCTCCCTTCTCACTTATTTTGTGGTTTTCATTTAGATCTTCCCTTTTTTGGATTTTTTTTCCTCCTTTGTAATGGCTTTAGGAAGCAGCAGAGCCTGAGGCATGATTTGCTGCTCTTTCCATTTAAGCACAAGGACTCACATAGGGATGTGTTCTGATCTATAAAATAAATTTTAAAAGAGAAGTGAAAGAAAAAGAAAGGGAGGAAAAATCCAAACAATCAGTTTTTAAAAGGCAAGAAAGAAGCATCATGCTTTATCTCCAGGAGTGTCCCAGGTGCCCTGTACCCAGCTGGTAAGGGTGTAGCACATGGAAGGAGAGCAGACTTGTGCTCTGGGTAAGTGTCCTGGTTTTGGCTGAGACAGAGCCAATTTTTCTTCTTTGCAGCTAGAATAGCTCTGTGTTTTGGCTTCAGTTTGGGAACTGCTATGAAAAGAATGCTGATAATACACTGATGTTTTTAGCAGTTGTCATGAAATCAAGGACTTTCCAACTCCTTACATCTTGCAGATACACAAGATGTTGGGAGGGAGCATGGCCAAGGCAATGAACCCAAACTGGCGGATAGAACATTCCATATCATACAACATCATGATCAGTATGCACAGGAGGGTTAGCTGGGAAGCCTGTTTCCCAGAGACAGCTTGTTTGGAATCGTGGTTTCAGGATTTTCTCTCCTGCAGGATCACTAGCCAGGAATGCAGTGGTAAGCAACTGCACTGTAATCACTCAGTTGTATATTCTATTATTACTATTATTATGATTGTATTTAAATTGTTAACTTGTTTTTATCTCAGCCTACAAGTCTCCTTGCCTCCACCCCTCAAATTCTCTCCTCTGTCATGTAAAGTAGCTACCATGACAGTAACACACATGAATATTGTGTTCAATTACCACTTATGATCTAAATCATGGTATATCTGACACAGGCACTTGCACAAGGGACCACCACAGGCATGTGTACATTGCTTCTTTGCCCCAGCCCTTGTGATGCTTTGAGCTTGCTGGTTTGTTCTCCTTAACCTTTTATATTTTTTCTTTTAAAATAAAACCCCACCTTCTGCAAGGCTACACATGCTGATTTTATGGCCTTAAGCAAATGAAAGCAGAAATACTGTGCATCCTACTGCTGCCCCTGGCTCTGCAGGAACTGTCTAGGACAGTGGAGAAGCCCTGGAGCACTTGGTGCTCCGGGAACAGTGGCACCCACACCACTGCTGAACATCCCAGGTAAAGGAAGTCTCAAATTGCTCCAGAACTCAGCGTGTGCTTTGCACTGAGTGCTCTCTTTGAGAAAATGAAACAAAGACAGGGCATTTTCTAGGACCTTACATTTGTGTTTTGTTTTTTTTTTTTTTGAAACTGTGTAGGAAGTATGTTCCATGTTCCAGAGTCTGTCAAAGCCCTAAATCCTTAAAGCTCTCTGAAAAGAAACTTGATTGCATCTCTGTGAAAGGGTTTAACTACCTAAAGCTGCAGCCAGTTAACCTCATACCCCTTGACAGTTGTCTATGCCTAGGCCTTGAAGGCAGAGCTCTCCCCTTCCAGCTGTCCATGATTTTACAAGTACACTTTCAAACTTGACTAAATCTTCCTATCTTCATAAGGAAATGCAAGAAGTAGGATTTTTTTAACTTACAAGCATCACCAGTGCTTCTGTGCTTTTTAGATGGAAAAGTAACTGAAAAAATAGTGCTGTCTGCATCAGGCGAAAAGATTTTGAAGTGCCAGGAGCCTTTCACAGAATCACAGAATCATCCAGGTTGGAAAAGACCCTCAGGATCACCAAGTCCAACCTATAACCCTACTACTCTACAAGATTCACCTTAAACCATATCCCTAAGCACCACATCCAAACAATCCTTCACCACATCCAGGGGCAGTGACTCAACCACCTCCCTGGGCAGCTCATTCCAGTGCCTGACCACTCTCTCCGTGAAAAACTTTCCCCTAATATCTTATCTAAATCTACCCAGTCTCAGCCTGAGACCATTCCCCCTTGTTCTGTCTCCAATTACCTGTGAGAAGAGATCAGCAGCAACCTCTCCACAATGTCCCTTCAGGTAGTTGTAGACAGCAAGGAGGTCTCCCCTCAGTCTCCTCTCTTTCAAACTAAACAGCCCCAGCTCCCTCAGTCACTCCTCGTAAGATTTATTCTCTAGGCCATTCCCAGTTTTGTTGCCTACCTCTGGACCCGCTCCAGCACCTCCACATCTCGTGTTCAGTTTTGGGCACCACAATAGAGTATTTGAGATGTCGCCTCACCAAAGCCGAGTACAAGGGGACAATCACCTCCCTACTCCTGCTAGCCACAGCATTTTTAATACAAGGCGGGATGCCATTGGCCTTCTTGGCTGCCTGGGTACACTGCTGGCTCATATTCAGCTGCCTATTACAACCCCCAGATCCCTTTCTGCCAGGCAACTCTCCAGCCACACTGCCCCAGGCCTGTGGCATTGCTTGGGGTTGTTGTGACCCAAGTGCAGGACCTGGCATTTGGCCTTGTTGAAACTCATCCCACTATCAGGATCATTTTCCCCGAGCTGCACCTTCTCCATCTCTGCTGCCAGCTCAGCTGACTGATTTCTGTACATCTGGGAGTGTTCTACCACTGATCATAGAAGATAACCTCCACTTCAGCACTCCCTCCCCACTGCATGCAGGACTCAGCTCCTCCACACAGCATCCCTCAGAGTGGTGCTTGCTCCCCTGGGACACTGAAAGCTGTCCCCAAGGAGCCAGAGTGGGAGCCTGGCTCCTACATGCCACATCAGCTCCTACTGACAGCAACCTCTGCTGTGTGTGGGTCTGCATCACTATTCCCATGAGTAACGCCCAAGTGTTTTTAGTGGGAACAGAGGGAATTATTGATGGAAGCAGTAACACTATTTTAGCTGCCTGAGCTGCAGACAGCAGATCTGGTCTATGAGGGACATTTAGTCTACCACACAGATTAAAAGATTTTGGTCAAAAATAGCATCTAGAGGGTTACAAAGTTGGAAATGACATCTTGACTTGATGTGCCAATATAAGAAAAATGCATTCTTCATGTTTGCCTTCCTAACCACTAGTAAAATATTTGAAACAGAGTTCCACTGACATCATGAGACTGTATTTGTACTTTGCAGGCTGCCCAGTTTCCCAGGACAGGGAGAGGAAGGAGTGTGCTGCTCCTCCCGGAGCCAGGGGTAGCTGCAGGCTAACCACTCCTTTCCTTCTGAGCAGTGACAAGCATGCTCAGTAGCACAGTCACGGTCCCCAGATAAATTCCAATAGTAATATGTCACAACACCAGAAGAGAACTCCCTCCTTGGCCACAGGGGAGACAAACTGGACGGGAGTAACAGAGGTGTAAATCAATGCAATCAGTTTGACAGAGAGATCACAGACAGCAAATCCTGAGTTGCAGTGCAAAGATGAACAGAGTACAGCAACCAAAATAAAGTAAGCAAAACGTTCTGGGAATTGAATTTTATTTATTTATTTATTTATTTAAAGACAAACTGAAATGAATTAACTTTGTCTCCAGAGGGACTGCAGATGGCTATTGTGCAGCTTGTGTCCACCCCCCAAAACACATCCCTTCCCAAGCCGGGAAATAATGCTGCTAATCTAGTGCAACAGATTTCATACTGTACTGAATACATCTTCCAAAGGTACTGCTGTGAGCAAAACAAAATATGAGGAACCTGACCCCTTGGAAAAGTTTCAATATCTGCTTACTCTAGCTTTTAGCCTGATCCTGCTGGTTTCCCACCTGCCTGAGAGTGCAATGGCTCAGCCATGCTTGCTCAGCACGTAGGAGACAGCATCAAAACCTTGAGGATTCCAATGCTCCTGCCCTGCTTGTCCCAGGGCCTTCTCTAGAACAAATGACAGTTGGTGGCCAGAAAGTAACCTATGGCTGAGGAACGTATCAGCCTTCCAACTGCCGAACAGGACAGCAGTGAGTTCAGAGAGCCAATGCACAACATTGGCACTTCCAGCTAAACTCAAAGCAATATTAAATGCCTCAGGCCGTATTGGCAAAAGTATTAACGTTCAGGTTAAAATGACTCAAAAATAGGTCCTTTTTATTTCACATGATAAAAAAGAACTTCTGTGAAATGATTTTATGTTCCAGGAACTCTATCTTCTCTGAAGAAAACTGCTTGGAGGGGCAATTCTCAGCTAGCTCTCCCAAAGTATCCTTATTAAATAGCATCTTGGTGAGGCTTTTTTGCAAGCTGCGAGGGCACCATCTTTACAAGGGCATGTAAAGCACGTCTTTCATTTCATTTCAAATTAATTGGTTACTTTTTAAATCCACTTCTAACCACACAGACCACTGTGTTTGCATTATAAGCCATTTCCTGCCTTTTCCATGTGCTGGGAGCTACTGAGGCAGAATGATGGCTATTCCAAAGACAAGTGGAGGGAAAGTAATGAAGGACATAAAGTGGAGAAGCACAAAGCATGTAACTTTCCCTGGCAAATATCAATTTACTTACGCAGCCACCCAGCTGATGAAGATCTATTTCAGGTCTGGGAAGAAGCTGAGGAGCTTTGCCTGGATTCCTCGGTGAGCAGAGAAGATCGCAACAGGCCCTACCCAAGGTAGCTTGGGCATCTCTTTAGCAGTAGTGCTACAGAATACTCAAATTGCTTTCAATGCTTAAATGTTTCTTCCTTTTTTTTTAAAGGCAAGTGTGGGCTGTGAAAGGAGTAATTATCTTAGCTATATTTGTAAGAGAAATGAATTTATTGTAATGAGAAGTACTGGAGTACAAATCATCCAAAGAACATGCAGTTTGAGCCGAATATACCTATACCTGAGAGGACATAAGAATAGAAAGAGATGCATGGGGAGAATTTTGGGGTTTCAGTGAATTTATGACATCTAGAACAAATTCTGTCATGAAAACACGATCTGGGATTGGAAACAGCCTTGTGCTGCTAGCTAATTTTGTAAAAATAGCAAGGTCCCTGGAGGGCTGCCAACACCGCCTGCCCCATCACCAGACTGCAGCAGCTCCACAGTGGGATCCACCATTCCCCACTGCCTCTGTTTGCAAAGTACTCTGAAGTATGTTGTGGAGCCACAGCATCAGCAAGATTCAAACATGTATAAAAGTGTTTCTGAAACATTACCTGTGTGGCAAACACAGCCTTGAATGTGTTTCAATCACAAACACAGAATGTGATGCCCCTCAGATATTTATATACATTGATCAGATCCCCTCTCAGTCTTTTCTTAAGCCTAGACAGCCCCAAGTCTCTCAGTTTCTCTTTGTGGGGAAGATGCTCAAGTTCCCTATATTGATAATATTATTTAGTAGGCAATAAATGAAGCAAAATAGTTTCTGTACCTTCCTGAAGAGTTTACAAGATAGGGATGAAGACAAAGAAAACCATAATCCCATACTGCAGCAACACCATCCTGTGAAACCCAGCAGGCACTCACAAGTTGTCCTTAGGACTTGAGGTTATACTTAACTGGACCAGTACCAGACTGAGCAATGAGGCTGCTGTAGCCCAGGGCTCACAGCTTATGCCATGGTGCACAACCATAACCTCATGCTACACACAGCTGAGTGCCACAGTATGGTCCAGCACTGTCCTGACACTGGCACCTGTCAGAGGCAACACTCCTCCTGGGTTCTCCTCCAGAATACTATAGCCCAGCTGAAAATACTTGTTTCTGAAGCAGCTGTCAGGGATGAGGTTTAACCAGGAGATATAACACTGAAGCTATTGCTAGTGTCTGTGATTCATCTGGATTCCTTCTACTCAAAGCAAGTGATTCATTTCTCACTGAAAGAAGTGCCCAAGGGAGGTGGGATGGTGACTTGCATGGAGCTGCCTCTTGCAGAGAGCAGCAAGAGCACCTGCCTCATTATCCCAGTCACAGCTCGGAACTTCTACATGCCCAATTTATGTAGAATTTTTTATACAGAATGATTTAATACAGCTAACTTGAGCCTTCACGAGTTACTGAACAAGGTGGGGAACCAGGAGTGAAATGACCTAACAAACAACAAGGCAATTAAAATTTTGCCTGTGATTTAGAGAGAAAGAGGAAAAAGTTTAGCACTGCAAGTGATGGGGAGAGCCAGAAGGCAGTGTCAAATGTTATTGATAACATCTACTTCTGAAGCACCTGGTATTTTGGCTGCTTTTTGAGCTAAATTTGGTAGAAGAGCTCAAACCTCAAGCCCCAGTAAAAAGCTTTAAGGTACTGGCTTGCTGGCTGACAGAATCACAATGGTAGGAGTTGGAAGGGACCTCTGAAGATCATCTTATCCAACCCTTTCACCAGAGCAGGTTTACCTAGAGCAGGTTGCACAGGACAGCTTCCAGGTGGGTTTTGAAATGACTCCAGAGATGGAGACTCCACAACCTCTCTTGCCAGCCTGTTCCAGTGCTCTACCACCTCAAAGTAAAGCATTTCCTCCTCATGTTTAGATGGACCTTCCTGTGTTCAAATTTCTGCCCATTTCCTCTCGTCCTGTCACTGGGCACCACTGGTAAAAGACAGACCTCATTCTCCTGACACTCACCCTTTAAGTATTGATAAGCACTGATCTCCCCTCAGTCTTCTCCAGGCTAAACAGCCCCAAGCCTTTCATTAGACAGATCANTTCATTAGACAGATCACAGAATCGCAGAGTGTCAG
>VWYK01048653.1:0-16882 GCA_013399775.1 Semnornis frantzii
TTCATCTCCCCGTAGGTGCTGGAGGAAGCTCTGGCCACCATTTTGCTGCTCTGCTGGGATATTTTCTCTGGGTGGCTGTGAGCAGTGGTGGGGGTGGAGTGCTGAACGAGGCCTGCCCGGCATGCACTGCCGCTTGGATTAGCTGTCGTCCTGTGCGCTGCCACCTCTCGTGCCCCTTCTGGAGGGTAAAACCTCCAAAGTGAAAGGAAGATGTAAAGCATAAAAAGGAAGAGAAGGAAAAAAAAAAAAAAAGGACCAGTTTGGAAGATAGGGCAGGGGGGCGACCTCAACTCCTTTAGAATGTTGGTGTGCAGCAAAGNATGCACTGCCGCTTGGATTAGCTGTCGTCCTGTGCGCTGCCACCTCTCGTGCCCCTTCTGGAGGGTAAAACCTCCAAAGTGAAAGGAAGATGTAAAGCATAAAAAGGAAGAGAAGGAAAAAAAAAAAAAAGGCACCAGTTTGGTAGATGGGGCAGAGGGGCGACCTCAACTCCTTTAGAATGTTGGTGTGCAGCAAAGCCATCCAGGCCAGGAAAAAAAAAACCACAAAAAAAACCCAAAAAACTGAGGAAGGAGGAGAAAGCTTTTCCCTTTGGGATCAACTACAAAGACAATGAGTTCAGCTTGGGTGCCTGACTTTAAACGACATATATGGCAGGTACGTGTCGGTGACAGCAATAATAATAATTGATACCAAGCAGGGCCGCACTGGTAGTGCCCTGCTCCCCCTCCCCGGCGCCCCCCGTATGATAATGCCAGCCCAGTCTCTTGTATTTCCATCCCTGCGTGTCTGTGTGTGGCCTGGCCCCATTCATCAGTTGGCTCCCACTGCAGAACTCGCTCCATTTTTAAAATTATGCATGATACACTGAGGAGACAATTTGGGTTTCCCCCACCTCTCCCTTGCCCTTGAAGAAAGCAAGCCCTTGTCTCATTTGCATTTGCATTAAAACCCTGCTCTCTATAAGCTAAGAAAAGGGGAAGGACTTGAAGCCTATGGGATGGCTTTAGGGCTCTGCCCCTTGCTTTTGGCTCTCTCTCTCTCTCTTTCTCATTCTCTCTGGTGCTTTGATCTCTGCTTAACAACAGTAACGTCACAGTGAGTTTTGTTGGAAGTTAGAAAGTTTTTCAGCCTCCAGAGGGCTGTGGCGGCAGTAGCAGAAGCAGCATCCAAGGGACTCCTGGAAGGAAAAAAGAGAGCGAGAGAGCGACTGACTCAGTCCTGCTGCAGAAACGACTCGAGACGACGGAGGCAGACATGGAACATCAGCTGCTGTGCTGCGAGGTGGAGACCATCCGACGAGCCTACCTAGATGCCAACCTCCTCAATGACAGGGTGCTGCAGACAATGCTGAAGGCGGAGGAGACTTGCTCGCCCTCCGTCTCCTACTTCAAGTGCGTGCAGAAAGAAATCTTGCCATATATGCGGAAAATAGTTGCCACTTGGATGTTGGAGGTTTGTATCTTTTGGGGATTTTCTTTTGCAAGTTTCGGCACCGAAATGAATTAAGCCGCAGAGCCGCTTCCCCAGTTCCTTTCGCTCCCGGCTCCCCCCACCCCCTCATCTGAAATAAGCTCCCCAGCGGGGCACGCGTTGCTCTGGCTTCGAGATGCCCGCTTGTAGCGAGGCGACCGCCGGCCGAGTTTACGATCGCCGCCGCCGTTACTGCCACTTCGTTATCCCCGCTGCAGCAGTCGGCTCCAGCCGCGGAGGGTCGGCGGACCACCGCTCCTCCTCACCCTCTCCTCCTCCAACTCTGGCACACCGGGTCGGGGGTCGAGGGGGTGGCCTGCACTTTTTCCGGCCGTCGGGGCAAGGTGGTAGCGGCGAAGGGGACAGGTACCCCCCGTCCGGGGCCCCGCTGGGGAGCGGCCCCGACTGCCGAGCCCCCGGCTAGCCCAGTTATTTTTTTTCTGGGGGATTTTATTTTAAATTAATATCCTTGTACACGTATGCAAGTGGCTGCCCGTGCCAGTATTATGCGCCATCTTTGTTCTTTTTATTTGCAAACCANGCGTTTCTGGGGGGAGCTGCAGGGTGAAAGTTTCTTTGTTCAGCGCAAAGAGAGGCTCGGGCTGTGGTCACCCCTCAAAGGCATGCTTGTGCTGCGGCCGCGATCTGCAAGGTCGCCTGGGAAAAGCGAGTTGGAAAAGGCGCCGTCCCTTGGTGTTACACGTCTGGGAGGGTTCCCAGCGGGAGCCCCAGGAGCTGGGCTACATTTTCATGCCTTTTCGGAAGCCCTGGGTGCCCGCGATGTATTTTTAATTAATTTTTGAAAGCGCAGCGCCCTGCCTTGCTCGGGGAAATGTCGCGCCCGGCTGTGCTGCAGGGCTAGAGAGGGAGGCCGTGAATTTCACTTCGGGGGGTCTCCCCAGAGCCCCCCAGCAGGACCATTGGCACGGGACTCGGTAAAGGACCCCCGCCGCTTCATTTTCCGCCTTTTTTGAAAGCCCGAATAATTTTTTAAATATTTTTAAATATTTTTTGAAAAGATGACGTCTGGGGAAATGAGACTGGCCGCCACCTTTGTGTCTCGACCAGAGCGAGGAATCGGCAGCACAACGGCAAATTAGATGAAAAAATAAAAGCGAAATAAATAGATCCGGGGGCAAGCTTGGCTCCTCACCCCACTCCCACACACAGGGTTTCGCATTTTCTTGCGTTTTATTTTTTCGTCATTTTTTACAAAATTTGTGCTAGGGACTGGAAAGATGGGGACAGAGAAGCTCCTCTTCGATTCCCCCCCACACTCCCTCCCTCCCCCGCATTTAACCATGAATCGTTTGCAGATTTCTAACGCCACATTTTCCCCCACTTTGTCACTCGTGACTTTCTCTTTCATTTTCTTTGATGCCTGTTTCCCCATTATTGATCCGTTTCCCCCAACTGCGTTCGCCCCCTCTTCTCCTTCATCCTTGCCTTGCAAAGCCTGGGGGGCAAGGAAATGAAGGCGGCGGGACAAGCTCAGCTTTCGCTTACATTAAATTGTTCTTCAACGATTTCTTTTCTTCTTCCAGGTTTGCGAGGAGCAGAAGTGCGAAGAGGAAGTTTTCCCCTTGGCTATGAATTATTTGGACAGATTTTTGTCGTTTGAACCCCTCAAGAAGAGCCGATTGCAACTGCTCGGAGCTACCTGCATGTTTGTGGCTTCAAAAATGAAGGAAACTATTCCTCTGACCGCAGAAAAACTGTGCATTTATACAGACAACTCCATTAGACCCGACGAATTACTGGTAATTTCACGTGTAATCACCTCAGGATAAAAAAAACGCAAAACAAATAAATCCCCCAAGCCAAACCTGCCGAATGGGAAGCTCCCCGACAGCGGGGCAGGCCAGAATGGGGGCTGCCTCCCCTCCAGCAGGGGTGCTGGCGAAGGGTGGGAGCCGCTCCCCGCGGCCGNGGGCCCGGGCCCCTACCCCTGCCCGCGCGGGTACCAGCCGCCCCCCGCCTACTCTGGGGCTGCCCCGCTAGGACCCGTCGGCACCGCGCGGCTGGGTGGGTCGTGGGCGCCCCCTGGCGGCTCCGCGGGGGGCTGCTTCCCGGGCGGGACTTGTTTGGTGAAACCATCCCCAGCCCAATCACTGCCTGCACCCCCTGTCGAACCGGGTCTTCGCCGTGGCAGGCCACCCTACGCACACACTCCCCGGGACGGAGGCGCGGGCAAGGCCAAGGGCTGACTCGCCTCGCAGCGGATACTGGTCGCCCGGCCATGTGCGACTGGAGCTAACCACACTGTCCCTCTTCTTCCTCTTTTCTTCCCCCTTCCCTCCCTCTTCTCGTTGCAGCAAATGGAGCTGCTTCTGGTGAATAAGCTGAAATGGAATCTGGCTGCAATGACCCCCCACGATTTCATTGAACATTTCCTTACTAAAATGCCTGTGGCAGAGGACACCAAGCAGATCATCCGTAAACATGCTCAGACTTTTGTGGCTCTGTGCGCTACAGGTATGAGCCCTGCACATTAAGCAAAGCGTGTCGCTCCCCTACATGCGCCTACCCCCGGGCTTCTAAAGCCTCCTGTAGCTGTGGTCTAAAGCAAGCTCACAGAGCTGGGTGCAGGTAGTTTAAGCCCCAGTTATTGCCCCTTGTTTGCAGAAGGTGGATTACTTTGCAGAGGTAAGTTTTTTCCCGAGGATATTTTGCTTCTGAGTCGAGTATGTGTGTTGTCAGGGAGGGAGAAGCAACCTCCCCTCTTTGTAGGGGAGCCGTGGAGCGGCGGCTCAGCGTGGCACGTTTTCTTCACCGCTGCACACCAGGTTTTGTGTGGGGGCTGCAAAAGGCTTACTGCCTGTACGGGGAATCCCTGCCCATGTGGATTCATTCTCCAGACTGTTTTTAAAGGCGGAGGGAGATTTTGCTTGTGAATAGCTCTGCGTGGGGGTTTTAAAACTTCCCTCTTCAAGTCGCCTTTTCTCCCCCTTCCTCGGCTGGTGGATTGGAGGAGGGCCACGCGGCACAGAGGCTTTCCTGGCACAGGACCCAGCTGCTGCCATCTGCACCCTTCTGACCACGTGCTGTGCTGAAGCCCTGTGCAGGGCCAGCCTCCAAAGATGCCGACTGTTCCCTAGGCCAGGTTTGCAGAGGCCTGATCTTTGGTTTCAAGGGCACTGTGCATGCGCGCGCTCATTCTTTGATGTCCCATGTTTGCATGTGGACTCTCTGTGTGTGTGCATTTGTACATATGCTGGCTTTACCCACTGAACCCTAGCAAGAGGGAAGGAAAAAAAAAAAAGGGGTTTTAGAAGAGTCTTTCTGTTCTCCAGATTCTGCTGTTCCCACAGGACAGAGTGGAGGAGCAGGGACAAAGGAAGCTCTAGAGGCAAGATACTCCATTTAAACGAAATGCGTTCAGTGCGTTTTTCTCTTAGCGTGGCGAGACCAATCCAGGAGTGGCAAAAGAATAAGGAAGAAAAAGCAGCAAAAGCAAATGGCCTTTTGCAGTAGTGTGCAAAGAGGAATGCCAGACACTCCATTGACACTGATAAAAACTTAGTTCAAAGGAGATACAGTGCTTTAGTAAATGTTAATACTCAGTAGTGTTGTGCTGAAAAAAAAAAATGGGATTGAGCCTGCATTTGGACTTGAGAAGAGGGATCCACACCTCAAAACCTCGGTGGAATGTGTGTGGTCAATGGCACCAATTAAAGTTGTGTAGTTTATTTTCCAGAGTTGGATTTGGTATAAAAAAGATGGAAGAAAGATTGCAGGCACTCAGAAGAAAAGGTTTTATTTCACAGAATTGGCCCTACTGCAAGGCCTAAAGATAGAACGACCAATCCACAAAAGAGAGATTTATAAACGCTGGCTTTGCTCTTCCTCTTGGGCCTACCATCGGCATAAAGGGCAGTTCCTAAGTTAGAGTGCCTGGGATAATGCCTGATGTGTGGAGTGCTACAACCTTCAAACAGCCTTCAGACTACCTGCAGCAACATTTCAGGAAAATCAGCCATAACTGCGTGCCAGATCCTGCCAGATAAGGCTGCTGTGACTCCCAGGGTGTGATTCGCTGAGGCCGAAGCTTCCTTGGCTGCTAGCTAAGGGGAGCAGCTGCCTGGCCTCCCTTTTGGATGTGGGGCTGTTTAACATAGGTTGTTGTGCTGGCAATGACAGGGATGAAAACAAGAGTAGTTCAAAGGTTGGAGACTTGCTAAGAGTCCAGTACTTTGATCATCCTGTTGGTGTTGTTATGTTTCTTTTAGGAAGCACATCCAGAGCCTTTATTTAACACTGCTACCCACCACAGCTGGAGAATGGATCACTAAATGAGAACCATGTTCTGGGAGTTTCACTTAGCTTTTAAAAAACACAGTGCTGAGCTCACCAGAATTGGGGCCCTCTTCAGTTCCCTACTGAAGTTGGGAATATTGCCTAGGGAAGGAGAGCTCAGGAAGGCTGCCACTAGGCACTGTGTTTTTATTGTTATTTTTGGATGTCAGGATTTTCTCTACCTCTTCCTTTCCTCATGATTTTCTTTGTTGGCTAGTGAAGATCACATGTGGCTTAAGTAGCATCTGGACTTTGCTTTGCTGTTGCTGGGTTGTGTTGTATTTCCCCTTGCCAAAATGAACCTAGATGGATTGCAAATGCGTTGTGCTTCCTGGATGCTGTGGGGCCCAATCCAAAGTCCACTGGAAACACTGACACTGGCATAAGTGGCCTCAGGGGCAAGTGCAGCATGTTCTTTGCTTAAAATGCAGCCTGTGCCCTCTGCTGTGAAGGAGGGTCTCCTAAGAAGAAACAGCAAAGTAATGGTTGCTTAGAAAATAAAATCTCCACCCACTGGCTTAAGGAGGAGAATGCTGTGGAAGTGTTGCAGATGAGTGTGTGTATGTGCGTGCTTGCTCCAGAAAAAGAAGGTTATGCTGCAAAGTGAAGTTGAGGGGAATTCCTTCTAAGCTCCTTCTTCAGTTGTCTGGCTAGCAGAAAGTGGATTTGTTTGATTTGGTTTAGTTTTGAAAAATCCATTTTCACCAAAGGATGCCTTTGTGTTGTGGTAGTTTCAGGAGAAAAAGATAAAAACAAAAATTACCAGAGGTTGTTTGAAGTTAACACATAATTGAGCTTAATGAATGGGGCTTTGGCATGGCCTAGCAAGGCAGGGAGAGCTCAAAAGGAAACAGGCCTCTTTTGGCCCAAGTTAAGACCAGTGTTGAGGGAGAACTACAGCTCTATACAAGCATAACAATGAACAACAACAAATATTGGAGCTTCAGCATTTCATTATGTTCCTCTGGTTATCAAAACATACCAGGCTCCTTTTATATTATTATTATTATTACTGCTGTTGTTGCTTGCCTCCCCTGGGCTGCAGAAAGCAAGCTTCCCCTTTGAAACAAGTGTGTTACAATTCTCCTATTCTCTGGCCTTTATAAAATTGGAAGTCTCAAGGTATGTGACCAGTTGGAACCTGTTGCATCTTGCAGCAAGTGATTTATGTTCGCAGTTTTGATTTGCCTCAATGAAAAGATTTTCATTCATAGCCCCCAGCTCTCCAGACGGATGGAATTGCTGCTCCATTTAAAAAGGAAAAGGGGTGACTCGCCTTGTTAGGAATTTTTTTAAAGCGCTGCAGCGCCTATATGCCTGCTTTGTCCTCCCTTCAGGGTGGCTGGCATTCTTCTCTCTCCTCCCCCTCCTCTCTCTCTCTCTCTCTCTCTCTTTTTAACAACGCTGAAGTTGTTTATTCTTTTTGGATGAAGTCTCAGATAGGCTACTGGGGATGTGTGCTTCAATTGATGGGGCCCCCTACCCCATTGTGGTTGTGTCAGGTCTAATTCATCTCACCGAAGCCCCCTTGTTCCTGAGCGCTCAATAGCGCAAGATGAGGCGATGGAGGCTGACAATGATGCCACACTCTTCACTTGGGGGCATCCAATTACAGGCGAGAGGGGCCCCCTGATTAATATGCTGAAATTAGTGGCCTCTGCCACAAATAATTCCTTGTTGAGTTGCAACAAAAAGGCAGTCCATGCTGCTTGTCTGGAGTGGTTATAGGGACAGACACAAACTGGTCATTTAAACTTCATTATCACTTTTCCACCTTGGAAAGAATGAGGGTGTGACTATGAATTCATGTTCTTGTTTACTGCTCCATTTAAAAGAAGGCGGCAAATATTAATGCCAAACATGATCCTGTCAGGACAGACTCATTAAAGTGACACATTTTGGTCATGTTCTGTTTGTGGAGCTCAGTCAATGGTGTCACGAACGCACTGCCACCTTGCACCTCTGAGCAGCCCAACGGTGGTGGAATTCATGCGTGCCTACTGAAGTCACTCACTTCTGAAGGCTACCTGCAACCCTCTATCAGCATTCCAGCCAGAGGACTGGCACTGGCATGTGTGTGGTGTCAAGAACCAGTCAAGAAGCTACTCTGTGGGGAGTGCTGAGCTTGGTTAGGAGGTGTGTGTGTTCTAGCTGCCTGGAAATGGGCGAGTTAGGAAAAGGGGATAAAGTTGCAGTTCTTTTTGAGCATGGGAACATAAAGGAGGTGACTTTAGATCAAGCTTGCCTTTTTGCAGGCAGTGCATCACAAAAGTTTGGCCACAGTTCATCCATCAGTTGAACTTGAAGGTTCATAGAATTTGCTTGTGAAGGTTCATAGAATGCTGGGCAGAATGTCCCTTTGAAGGTGGGTATTGGTCAGGGCTACAATGGAGTGTCAGAGGTATATGAATAGATTCAGAGAGAGGACTTGCAGAGTCCTGAAGTCTTTAGTTTCCCTGGTAAAACATTTACACAAAAGTTATTTTATCATAATAAAAGAGATGCATGATTTAATACTTAAACTGTTTCACTGAGCCCTCTAAGCTGTGCAGTCCTTTGATTTCATTCAAGGGTTTGACAGATGGTTTATATTTTTTCAACCCAGAGGAAGTTGTATTCTGATAAAAGCCGAAGGAATGTATCTCAGGTTCTTGTGTATAAGGTGGCATTTCCCTTTCTTCCTCACAAAATTAGACCTTTACTTGGTGCCACTTACTGCCTTTGTTTCTGACTCTCTTCCAAGGTGTACACTGCTGCAGATCAAACGCATTCCTGTTCAGCAGCAAGAGTCTTAGCATTAAAATGTGGATTATTCTTATTAAAAAAAACCCTCGGCAAAACAAAACAAAACCCAACCCAAACCCATGCTAAATGGCAGAGATAGCCCCTTAAGGAATCATGGGAGTGGCTTTGTGGAGAGACCTACAGCAATGCAGTCTGGAAGGGGGCCCAGCCTCTTGTCAGCATGGTGTCACATCAGAATGTAACTGATTGTCCGCCAATTCTTGGGACCCCCGTCACTTAGTTATGCCACATTTACATTAAATCCCTGTTGCCAGGATGGATGGCAGCCACTGACAAGAGACTAGGTTGAGACAAAGCATTTTTAAGATGAAACCTTCATTTAAATATGGATTATCTGCCTCCTGACAGGGTTAAGCAGTCTTTCTCTATCCTTTTTGGTGATGTTGTTCATTAAAGCTATACTCCTTTGGATGTCAATGCAAAGGTTTCTGCTTTCAAGGGCCCAAGGACTCCTTACTGGAGTGCACCTAGGATCTGGTCATGCAGAACACCTCAGAATGCCAAGAGGTTTTCTCAGCTGTATGGTCTCATTGACCCGAGCAGCATTATAGATGTGAGCAAAGTATTTCAGCATTTGAAGAATGGGGGCTCTGCTTGCGATAAAAATACCTCCAAGTGATGCCTGGCCGCCCAGGCTCAGGAGGAGGAAGGGCTACTCGCTGAAGCACAGCTGCCCATGTGGATAAATGTTTACAGGTTTGGACCTGTAACAGTTGAGAGCAGGTCACAGTCTGCCCAGCCTTTCTTGGGAGGCAGTGGTTGTGGCTGAAGCCATGCTGGCAGCAGAGTGTATGTATATGGGCAGGCTTCTCCTAAAGCAATCATTTCAGTTTTTTTGTTTTTTTTTTTTCTCTCCTTTCTTCATACAGATATTAAATTTATTTCAAACCCACCTTCCATGATCGCAGCTGGCAGTGTGGTAGCAGCTGTGCAAGGCCTGCATCTGGGGAACACTAACACTTTCCTCTCCTATCAATGCCTCACACATTTCTTATCACAAGTTATCAAATGTGATCCGGTAAGTGACTCTTTCTCTTGGTTGATCTCCTACCTTAGAGTTTAAGAATGAATGCCTGCTTACTGCATAGTGGCTAATCTGACAGCAAACCTTGATAAAAGTCAAGCCTCAGAATGGAGTTTTGGGATGCATTCTCTTGTGTCCATCCTAGTTATTACCACGTTGTATACCTGTTAATAATCTGTGCTGGCGCTGCTGCAGCTCACTGATAGCAGTGCCACATGCAGCTCTTAACGTGTGAGGGAAGCATCTCTGACCAAACAAAAGAAACCCTGCATCGACTTAGACCAGTCTGTGTAAAACTAAACTTGGAAAGAAGACAAGGAAATGGTTACAGAGACCTCGTGGTATCTCTGACCTTATCTTTGACCAATCTTGAGGCCTTTTATTGTGCCAAGTGGTGTGAGAAAGCCCTTCTTAAAAGAGTTCTAATGATCTAATTTGGTTTATTACGTGCTAGATCTGCACAGTAACTGGTATTGAATTCCTTTGGCTTGTCCCACGACTTTCTGACAAGGTAGATGATCCTCACAGGACTCTCATTTTGCCCTGCAGCTTCCAGGAGATGCACATCAGTAACTAGTGAGCAATAAACCTTTCATGAGTGAATGGGCCAGGAAGGGAGCCTACAAGGAAGACCTAAAGTCAATGATCCATGTCATAATGGTGTGTGAAGTTTGGGCAGAGTTGAGCTTTGTTTTCTAACAATGTGGAAGACCAATAAATAGATGCTTTAAAAAGGTTCTTGTGAGGTCTCCAAGCACTGGACAATGAGTCAGATAAAGACAACTTTGGTGAGCAGCAGAGTCTTGGAGAGGCTGTTAAATTATTTTACATGTTAATAATTTAAATACACAGAGAACTGTACTTGTCCAGATGCTGCAAGGCAGGGTTTGCATAACTGGACTTTGTTGATAGGACTGAGTGACTTCTGGAGAGACGACTGCATCACTGTGATTCACTAGACACAAAAGACTATTTTACTGGCTGTGTGAAACAGTTGTTGACAAATACGATCTCGGTCTATTATTTTGATCACCTTAATGATGCCTCGGTATTGAGCATGTTGTTTTTGCCATTGATAGTACTGCAGCTAAGGTAGTACAGAGCCAGTGCTGAAAGGCTAAGTAGTAAAACTTCAGATGCTGAAATCAACTGGTGCTCAGTTTGGTGTGCACATGTAATGCTGTTAGTCAGTTTATGCAATATTTCAGTGTACTGCTGGCCACTATCCAGTGGGAGATGTTTGAAGCAGGTATGGAGATAAAAATACCAGGCTTGCTATCTGTGCTGACAGTATCTGATGCAAACAGCATTACATAATCATTCCTGATAGAGAGCATTGAAACTGACCCTCTCACACTTTGGAAAATAGCAGCACATCCTTATGTAACTTGACTTAGTTGATGACAGAGCTGTTTTAAAAGAAGAGAAAGCAGTTTTAGCCAGAAGGAGTATTCTGGCTTATTTCTTATTGTCCAGAGTCACTGCAAGGCCACACTCTGTATGACCTGAACTTAAAAGCTTCAAAAGGAAGTAACTCCACCTTGCATTGCTAAATATATTTGTGTTGAGCAGCTAGAGTTAGAAGTAAGGTTTTGGTAAAGGTTGCTACAGAAAATAATCATCACAAATTGATACATGATACATACATCTCTGTGCACTGTTGTGTTTGGAATGGAGCAAGGGAACAGCACCTTTCACTGCTGGTGCTTTGGGTGAGAAAACTGCCTGGTTTCACACCTGGAACTATTCTCCTGCATAGAGAACTGCCCACAAGCTCTGCTGTGTAATCCCTGGTAGCAAATACTGTTTTTTTTACCTTCTTTCACTAGCACGTATATGAAGTTTGTTACTCCACAGTGATGGTTCCCTGGGTCAGAGAACACAAATGAACACATTTTATATTGGATTGTCTTAAGAGCACACATTGTAACATGGATAACACTCCCTGGTTATTAGTTAGCACAGCTGGTCTGCTGGATTTCAGGTTACATAATTACACTTCTTTACCTTTAGTCTGAAGGAAAGCGGAATCTAAAGTAAAATGGATATCACCTGATTGGAATTCCTTTATGGTTCATGTTTACATTGGTAGGAGTCCAATTTCCCATTTTCCCTTTGATCAGGGGTAATTAGAAGTCAGATAATCACAATTAGAAGTCTTGGGCTGTCTTCCATCATTCTTATTCTTGACCCCATCACCCAAACAGATTGAATTTTACCTGACATTCATTTCCAGGCCAGAAATTTGCTAAACTAGATTAGATTGGGTTTCTATGCTGTCTCTTAGAGTGCACTGGAATTCGTCTCCTGCCTGCCCCTACTCAGAGGCACCTTCAAACATGTGCTTGTTATCCAGACTGGGTCAGGCAGTCACAAAGGATTTCCAAGCAGTTTCATTTTTGTTGTTGTTTGCTTCCTTTAGCATCTGACCCTGCAGTCCGATCATGTCTGCTCTGTGTGTTAAAGGTATTTGACCACATCAGTGAAGCTAGCAGGGCTTTTTTTTTTTTTTTTCTTTTTCCTTCACTTAATTAATCCAGGAAAAGTTTATGACCTTGAATAAACTGTGGGCATTGAAAATTTGAGTAGTGAAGCAAAAGAGTTTTTGGGAGAAGTTATCAGATTAATGTACAAGTTTTGTATTTGCTTTTCAGTGTTGAGAAGTAATGAGAATGAAAAAATGCTTTGGTGAGGATGTTCACAGTGACTTTTGTATTTTGCAGTTATTTTTGCTAGCTCTAACATGTTCCTGCATACAATTAGTCACTGAATAAGAAATTAACAAAAAATGCCTGAAACACTGAAAAAATACTATTCATTCAACTGCAGTTTAAGATGTTATCTGTTCATAATAAATGGCAAGGACTGTGTTTTAAAAAAATACAGTTACAATGTAGCGTGCTCTCCCAGAATTTCACAGGAGAAAAAGTAACTCTTTGGTCCAAAATTACCTTTGAATTCCATAGTTCTATGTCATTATTCATGACTGGTCCTCAAGGAGAGAAGAACAGGTATTGATAGAAATTCTTTCAACTGGTTTTAGTTTTCAGAGCTCACATATGCTACATGCAAATGCTTAGGATTAAAAAAGAAAACACACCAAAAAAACCCAAAACCCCCCAATGACCAAAAAATCCACCTCCCTTCCCCCCCAAAAAGCCACCAGGGTTCAATTTGTTCTGAAAATAAACTGGCTTTCTGTCTGAAACACTGAACATGCTACCTTGTTAAAGCAAAATTATGTTCAAAGGGGCCTGGGTTTGTAAACCCCAAAATACCCAACCCTGTGTTCATTCATGAACTGCTCTTGAACACATCCAGTTCCAAATGGGACTGAGGTATGTAGGTTGGAACATGCAGGTAGAAGCCTTACAGTCAGGACTGATCTGTCATATATGGGGGGGAAGGGGTGAAAGGAGCTCACAGAAGTCTTATTGTGAAGGCCAGAGGTATGCAGGAGCCAAAGGCATGATGACTTTAGGATATGAGGCGTTTCTTTTTGTCATTTAAAACGCTGTGTGTCTCTGTCAAGAGGAAATATTACACTAGGGTTTAAACCAGGAAAGGTCATAGGTTATGTGTTTTCAGTGAGCTGTAACTGATGGTCTGATCTGCTTAGAGGTAGGATTAACCTCCCTCTCTCTCAGAAAGGACTCACAGAGAATTGTTTGCTTGGGTTTCTAATCTTATTTTACCCCAAATGCCATGTGCCCTTATTGGTGGCAGAGGAGATTCTTGTGGTAGTGGAATCAGTGAAAAGCTGGTAGATCACACAAGAAGCTTCTGAAGGCAGAATTGAAACTGGGAAATAAAGAAAACAGCAGGCAGGTCACCCTCTCAGGAAAACAACATTCATTCTCAGTCATGCACATCCTAACACTTTTGACGGCAATTTATCATGGAAGACTGGGTTCACCGCAAGGGCTAACACATGTCATAGGTTGAAGCAGAAAAGGCAGGACTGAAAGGAAACTTCCAAGTCCTTAATGCACAGAGTTAAATACGTGGGGGAAAAGCTTAGGATGTTTGTTACAAAGATGTGAGTAAACAGCACGTTGGAGGAATTCTGGCAAAATGTGGTGTGATTGTTTTGGCTGCTGAAGGCAGCGCCTGTGTCACTGCAGTGGCTCTGAGGAACACAGCCACAGCCTGCAGGAAGCGGGGCAGGTTGAGCTAACAGGGCCTTCTCCAGTGCTGCTTGCTGAGGCTCAACAGGTAGAATTGGATAGAGCTACTTGTAATGTGGTTTAATGCCTGGGGAAAGTTATCTTTTCCCACAGGAGAAAGCTCCTGCTTGCTGCTTTACGCTTTGAATTCACACCAAAGCCTGTGCATGAGGCGAGGTCCTTGGACCCCTCTTGAGTGCTCAGTGGGATATGGTTTGTGCACTCAGCTCTGAGAAAATGCTCTTGAGGCAAGGGAGAGAGCTCACAATGACTGAGATTTTGAGGTGAATGTGGTAGCATTCAAAAATTTCAACTGAAAGCATGGCAGCACTTTATAATGCATGGTTATGAAGATGCGTAGTGGTGCTTCTGAAAGTACATTTTAGGGTCATGCAGTCCAGTACATTTTTCTGTTCACGTGCTTTCCAAGTTAAGAGGTGAGTTGGCTAACCTGAGCTGGCCACTGCTGGACTTGGCAAGAGCTGGTTTGTATAGTTAAATAGATCCACAGCTCTTCCCCCTAAGAACTTTGTATTATCAGAAATCAGCCTGGGAAGACCCTCTTTGTGACCGTCACTTCTACTAGACTGTACTGCCAAAATGTTGCTGTGGTAGAAGTGACCAACTCCTACTCCAGCTCATTTCATGGTATACCTGTGGGCTGAGACTAACCACAAAAAAATAGCCACGGCTTCTCCAGAGGCCCGTGCAAGGACATGCTGTCCTGGATCATTATGTAGAAGATGGCAGGATTTATTTACTGAAGTCTGGATCCAGGCTAGCATCCTGCAAAGAACAGGGTGGCTTGTCCAATCTGTTCACTAGAACCACTGAGTGTTCCCCTCCCTGGCTCTGCCCATGCTCCTTTCATTCTGGTGCCCTCCCAGATAACTTGATTCTATTCCTCTTGCTTTTTCAAGAAATGCTATTTGGTCTGTGATCTTCCTGTTTAGTTTCTAAAGGACTCTGGGTATTTTTCTCTTTCCATTTAATCTTCTCTAGGATTGTTTACGAGCCTGCCAAGAACAGATTGAATCCCTCCTTGAATCCAGTCTACGTCAGGCACAGCAGCACAACGTATCTTCAGAAACAAAGACTGTAGAGGATGAAGCAGACCTTTCCTGCACACCTACTGATGTGCGAGATGTGAACATTTAAGAGGACTTCTAATGGGTTTGCTTGGTGGACAAAGCAGACAAAGAAAGGGCATCTGAGAAGGAATCAGCATCAGGATCTCCCCTGCAGAAACCCTTTTCTCCAGGACATTTTTATACCAGAAGGGAAAACCAGTCTCGTTATATTTTTCCTTGCTCTGTCTCCCTTCCATCTGTGACTTCAAACAAACGAATAAACAAAAAATACCCCAAAAACTGTCTTAAAAAAAAAAAAAAGGAAAAAAATAGTATTTGCATTACCCCCAGGGGTTTGTGCTACAAAAATAGAGGATTTTATACAATAATAATCAACTAGTTTTTATATTAAAGTGTTCTTGTCTGTATGTTGTAAAAATAGGCATTAACACACAAAATGTCTCCAGGGGAGGTATTAGATTTGATTTCTTACATATAAAACCAACCAACCAACCATTTTTAAAGTAGAAGAGGTTTTTTGTTTTTTGTTTTGTTTTAGATAGTAAATGACATACTTTGGTTTTTTTCTTTAAAAAGCATAGCTTTAAGGCAGTTCTAGGCTTTTTCTGTATCTTGCTTGCTTATGCATTTAGTCACTTTATAATTCATCTGTAAATGTTTATTTTATTTCCTTAGGTTTGTTTTGGTTTTTTTTGTTTTCTTCCCTTTTTTTTTTTTTTTTTTTCCTCTTCACCTTATAAATGGTTAACGTAACCCATAAGTTAGTGTATGTTAGTATGCAGCATTATTATATGTTAATCCTTTTTTTTTTTTTTGGTGCCTGTGGATTGCCTGCACATAAGGCATTTGTAGGGTTCCAGCTAAGCATTGTTGGGAAAGGCCAATGTACTACTCCTACGATACTCTATTATAAAGAGAAACCCAAATAGTGACATAATATATTCTATTTTTGTAATCTTCATATTTTTGTAGTTACCTGTGTAAAAAAAAAAAATTTGCTGGTCTGACCCCACAGATATTCAGCCTCATTATGGTCAGGTTCAATCCACAGTTCAGTCTTTTTTGTTGTTGTTGTTGTTGTTTCGTTTGTTTTTTTAATATTCTAAAACCATTCCATTCAAAGCACTTTCAGTCCATTAGCTATAGGAAATACATTCTTTTATTGTGTGGGAATTTTGTTTTTTGGGTTTGTGTTTGGTTTGTTTTTTTTTTTTTTAATGGAATGGTTTGGAAATATATAAAAGTGCTTGTTGGCAAACTTGGAATTGCAAAGCAAGTGCATGTAACTATGGTGTTAGAGGAGAGGTGATGTTTTTTTTCATCCGAAGGTTGTGTTCCAGTGAGAGAAATTGCAGTCACAAATTGCCAGGATATCTTCCTATCCTTTTCTATAGAAAAGTTGAAGTTTAGAATCCTTTGGTGCCAACTCATCTTTATAAATTAGGGGCCTTAAAGGTTCACATATAGACAGATAGTTTAAGGCTTGTTACGCTAGATGTTTTACAACTGAAGGTTTTTAAACACTAAAATATATAATTTATAGTTAAGGCTAAAAAAGAATATTTATTGCAGAGGATGTTGGTAAGGCCAGTATGATTTGTAAAATAATGCAATCGCCCCTTTTTAAAGCAAAAAACAAAACCGCCACAAAGTCTTTCTGCCCTGGATGTTGCAGTTTGAACACAGCGAAGAGGACACGCTTCAAAGGACAAACCCAAACCCAAGCAGGCAATTTGGCCCCTTCCTAGCCAGTTTCAAAAGCAGTCTAGGCATGAAATCAACCCACCAGAGCTAAGAGAGAGAGGACAATTGGACTACTTGAAAGTTCTTATTCCAGCGTACGCCCCGGGTGTTTATGGTTTGTTGTTTTTTTTTATTTAGCTACAAATAGAAAATTTGCACATCTTGGCTATGTATCTTTTTATTATTTAGAAAGTAGCTGAAGGGACGTGGACATAGCTGTTGAAGTTGATGCTCGAGGAGAATGTGATGGTGAAATGTATGTGAGAAAAAAAAAAGAAAAAAAA
>VWYK01048656.1:0-19749 GCA_013399775.1 Semnornis frantzii
CTCCAGACCGAACAGCCCCAGGTGTCTCATCTTTTCTTGTCAGAGAGATGCTCCAGTCCCTTCATCATCCTTGCAGCCTCTGTTGAACTCTCTCAAGCAGTTCCCTGTCCCTCTTGAACTGGGGAGCCCAGAAATAGACACAATATTCCAGATGTGGTCTAACTAAGGCTGAGTAGAGCCAGAGGGACACCTCCCTTGGCCTGTTGACTGCACTGTTCTTGATGTATCCAAGTATACCCTTGGCCTTCTTGGCTGCCAGGGCACATTGCTGTTCCATGGATAACTTAAAGTCGACCAGGACTCCAAGATCCTTCTCTGTGGAGCTACTCTCCACCCTTACCCTGTATTTGTGCTGAAGTAAAATTACAGCAAACAATGAGATGATGTCATTTTCCAATAATTTCTCAGAGTGATTCCTTTTAAGTCCTCTTAAATAAGCAAATTTGGTGATCTACCATCTTCATTTCTTCCCTGCCTTCGCTCCCGGCTGTCCCCATCTGTTCGTCACAAGCTGAATGCTTCTTATTGGAACATTCTGCCAAACCACCATCCTCTTTCTTGAAGATCTTTTGCTTGCTTCTCTTCTTACCTACTCTGACCTTCACCTGCCTCCACCCTTCTCCAATGCCATCACATGCTTTCTTTTGTTGGTCTTGTCTGCTTCCTGTGTTCTCTTTCTACTTCACCAAATCTGTGTTGTTTCTTACTAGTCCAAGTGGTGTTCCTAGCTACAACTGACTCCTTATTTTTCTAAGTTGCAGGCAGGATTGGTGTGAAATGTGTCAGAGACTCAAAGATGGGTCCTCAACAGTCATTCTACCTCAGTTTGGAAACTGAGCTTGGATGTCTGTAAGACTGATGCACGATCCTTTCCCTCACTCCCTCACCAAATGCCATATTTCTGACTAGGATGCTGCCTCTGTCTTTCAAGTGTATCTGATGACCACCCCCTGCTTATCTTTACTAAAATCCCAGCCTGCCCTGGCTGCAGCTGCTGAGGTGTGATGGAGGTGACAAAATTCATTAACAGGAGGGGGAAGCAAGCAGTGTCAGGGGCCCCTGCATAGAGATACCATTATTTTCCTCCCTCAGCCTAAGAAACAATAGAGAAAGAGAAGGCTGCAGCTGGGCACTGCAGTGTGTACCCACAGATGGTGGATTGCCTTGCATGCTCTCTCCTAGACTGCTCTTAGAAAGGGGTATTTTGTGCTCAGCTGATATTTGATGTGGTCAGATCCAGATAGGAATACCAACCACTGTCAGATTTCTCCTACACCCTTTGCTTCATTTGCAGCATGCCCCTGTGAGATAAATGCAGCTTCTCTGCACAGCACCAGTGTGCCTCACATCAGCTCTATTTCAAAGACTCCTATTGTTAGGAAAAAGCTGCTGTAAGCTGCTGACCATGAGCCCTCAATGTGCTCAGTGGCCAAGAAGGCCAATGGTATCCTGGAGTGTATTAGAAGGGGAGTAGTTAGGAGTACCTCCCTTGACCTACTCCTCCTGTACTCTGCCCTGGTGAGGCCACATCTGGAATGTTGTGTCCAGTTCTGGGCTCGTCAGTTCAAGAAGGACCTCAGAGAACTGCGTGAAACAGTCCAGAGCAGATGAAGGCAGTGAAACATCTTCCTTGTGAGGAAAGGCTGAGGGAACTGAGGCTCTTTAGCTTGGAGAAGAGGAGTCTGAGGGTGACTAAATTTGTATTTATAAAGATGTGAAGGGCAGTGTCAGGAGGACAGAGCCAGGCTCTGCTGAGTGATGTCCAATGATAGGACAAGGGGCAAGCTGGAGCAGAGGAGGTTGCATGTTAAAATAAGAAAAACTTTTTCACTGTGAAGGTGACACAGACTGTCCAGAGAAGTTGTGGAGTCTCCTTCTCTGGAGACATTCCAAACCTACCTGTACCTGTTCCTGTGTGACCTACTCTAGGTGATCCTGCTCTGACAGGGGGTTGGACTGGATGATCTTTTGAGGTCCTTCCAACCCCTAACATTCTGTGATGCTTTGATTTTGTGGTCCCTTCCAACATCATCAATGAGCTGAGCCTTATGGGGTGGTCAAAATCCAGCTCAGTGCCAACTCAGCCCCTGGGGGCATCCCCACCCTTTCATTAACTACATTGAAATGTGCCTCTCATAATAATCAGTGTTTGTGCCTGGAAAAGGTTCATGGCTGTGTATATACCACATGACATACCTTAGTAACCCTGAGTTTTAATAGAGAGCTTTTTCTCTGACAGGACAAGGCTCTCTGCAAGTTTCAACATCTGGAAATGTTGGGGAGCAAAGCTGAAGCAAAAATTGAGAGCCTGCAAATTATTTATTTAACCTAGAAACCAAAGAAGATGCTGAAACCTGAAGAGGTGGTCCTCCCTTCTTAGCCTTTGCCAGGTCTCCCTGCCTAACTTTTAGCTGAGATGGGTGGGCTCCATGTCCTTACTAGGGAGAACTTTTCTCTTCTAAGTCTGGCCTCAGGACAACAGTGTAAGGATGTCAGACTGCTGGAGCAGGGCCAGAAGAGGGCCACAAAGATGATCAGAAGGCTGGAGAACCTCTGCTATGGGGACAGGCTGAGAGAGTTGAGGCTGTTCGGCATGGAGCACAGAAAGCTCCAGGGAAATCTTAGAGCAGCCTTCTGGTACCTGAAGGGGGCTGTAGAAGAAGAAGAGCTGGGGAAGGATGTCTTACAGTGGCTTGTACTGATAGGCTGAGAGGGAGTGGATTGAAGCTTAAGGAGGGCAGAATTAGATTGGACATTAGGAAGAAATTCTTTGCAGTGAGGGCGGTAAGACAGTGGAACAGGTTGCCCAGGGAGGTTGTGGATGGTCCCTCCCTGGAGGTATTCAAGGTTAGGTTGAACAGGGCCTTGAGCCACCTGCTCTAGGGGAAGTTGTCCCTGCCCCCATGGCAGGGGGATTGGAACTAGATGATCTTTAAGGTCCCTTCCAACCCAAACCATTCTGTGATTGTCTGATCTGTCCTTAAAAGACTTTCCTCTGGAAATTCTCATTTTGTTTTCCTAGTTCATCAAAGCTTCTAAGCTTGATGAACTTAAATGTTGATGAACATTCACTTGACGAAGGCGATCCAATTTGTCCTCACAGAATAACTTCAGGGCCTCCTTCTCAAAAATGCTGCAGTTGTAATTTGTGATTAAAGTATTCCAATATTCCTGACTGATTGCAGGGGGATGAGAGTCTATGACTGACCTGAAGAATATAAAATATTTGTCTCTAATCTTTGGAGTAAAATATATCTGTGCCACTTCAATTTCTCAGGTCAGATCCCACAAACATATTTTGCTGCTTCTGGAATAAAACTTGGGTCAGGTTCTTCCCCAAGCTGTGTTTCAGCACTCTTAATTGCAACATCAGGCTTTGGGACAGGCCTTGTTAGTCTCATGAAGAGGTATTTATAGAAAATCTGAAGCAACTTTATTTCCCTAGGGTTCCACACCAAGGATGTCAAATTTGGAGCTTTCCAAGGAAACTTCTGCTTTAAAATAGACCAAGAGAATCCCTATTGTTCAGGTGACATAATGAGGCTGAAATGCAAATGTAGAGAGAAGCTGCAGCTGGTATGTTTTGACTAATTCTTTTTTTCCCTGATATATATATATATTTAAAGTAACATATTTTATCAGGGAGAATGAGGGAAGATCAGCAGCCAGCTTCTGGCTGGTGAAGTTGGGAGGCAGAACCTGTACAGAGAGCGAACGTGACTTAACGCCTACATCTGTCAGGAACTGATTTAGACATTTTTCTCCATCTCTGCAGAGGGCTGCACTGCAGCATTCAGCATCACTGCCTGATTAGTTCCCACTTCTCCCTTTGTCAAAGGAGAGGAGGAACAAGCAGAAATTAATACCTGGTGGCCAGTGCGTTCACTAGAGCTTTATGAGCACTGCACTGATGAAGTCCTTGCCCCAAAATTCACAGACTGCATTGAATTGGAAGTGACCTCCAAAGGTCATCAAGTCTAACACCCCTGCAGTGAGCAGGGACACCTTCAACTAGATTAGGCTCCCCAGGGCCACATCAAGTCTGATTTTGAGTGTATGAGTAGGTTCTGATATAAAACCAGGTCCCTTTTGCGGACCGTAAGCATTGTGCTATGGAGAGATGGAGCTGCTATAAGCATCACCCTGACAAGAAATTCTGCTGAGGACCACAGTCAAGCTTCATTGAATGCAGCATATCCTCACAGACTGAATCACAGATTGTATCAGGCTGGAATAGACCCTCAAAGGCCATCTAGCCCAAACCCCCTGCAGCAAGCAGGGACATTTTCACTAGATCAGGTTGCTCAGGGCCCCATCAAATTTGGCTTTGGATGTCTGAAGGGACAGGGCCTCTGCCACATCCCTGGGCAAGCTCTTCCAGTATTTCACCACTCTCATTGTGCAGAACTTCCTCCTGATGTCCAACCAAAATCTCCCCTGCTCCAGTTTCAAACCATTGCCCCACATCCTATCACTACAAGCCCTTCTGAACACTCCCTCACAAGCTTTCTTGGAGGTGCTCTTCAGATAAGGAAATGCTGCTATAAGGTCACTCCAGAGCTTTCTCTCCACCATAAGGAGAATCAGGGTTTACCAGCACTGGGCTAAATTATATCATTGGGAATCCTGCTAGCACCAGGTGTAGTCAGGAGGGCAGTTGGTACAGCCCTAAAACTAAAGAAGCTTTATGTCTATGTCCAGTTCTGCCACCAGCCTTCTCCTACGACCCCCTTCCTACAAGGTTATTTTACATTTTGTCCTTCAAGTTGCCCCCATCCTGTGTGAAATAAGAGAGCTATGAAAAATCTATGAGCTGTCTGTCAAAAGTATTATTTTGTCAACTAAAGAAGCCATGGTAACATAAAGCTACAACACAGTCCCCATCACAAGACCAACTTGAGTCAGTTACTGCCTTTGAAACATCTGTGGCGTGGGCTAGAAGTAGACTTTTCTACCAAAATGGAAGTACATTGAAGGAGTCACACAAAATATCCCAAAATAGGAGGGAAGAAGGAATATCAGATAAAGGGGGACACAGACACACAGAAGAGTGCAAAGATTATTAAATGCCTCAACAGTTCCCTTGCTTTTGTTGTTCTTTTTCTTTTGATTGTTGCTCTTGCTGCTGTCAGACAGATTGGTGAGTTTAGTGGATTTGCTGCCTTGTGATGTACTGAACAGAACCACTGCTGAGACTCTCCTTAACTTTCATAATGCTGACAACACTCCTGCAAGGAATTGTCTGCAAATGGGCATTTATATCACTGCTGGACTCTATAGGCACTTGGCAAGTTGTAGGAGGCTTACCCAAGGATGCGTGCCAGTCCCTGTTTTGCCTTTATCCTGTGTCTGCTATCTTCTATCCTTCCTGCATCTCTCCCTGTTCTAGGAATGCACCCATCTAGGGACTGGAAACCTGAGAGTAAGATCACCAGATGATATTTAACTTGGGGAAATGCAAATATATGTCCTGGAGGGGCAAAAAGTTGCTTCTCTGTGAGAGAAATTTGGGACACCTGAAATAGCTGAGATGGTTTAGGGTGCACCTTGTAGAGCAGGGTCATTGGCTTGACTTGGTGATCCTGAGGGGCTTTTCCAACCTGAATGTTTCTGTGATTCCGTGATTTACTTCAAGCCAAGTTTTCTTCCACCCTTTTCAGACAGGCATCAAAAGGAAAAAAGCAGCAAGACAAAAGCAAAGGCTGAGGCTCACACCCAGGGTTTTTCTCTTGTAAAGGAAACAGACACCACTGCATGTAAATACCTTTTTTTGTCTTCTTCTAGACACACTTTGATTGATTTCTTTTAATTAGACAGCAGGCAGATGCCCAACAGACACTGTTGTAATTCAGCCACTCTTTTAACAGATGCTTTGACTCCTGAAAGGTTTGACTCAAACCCTTTATTTCAAATGCATGCATACTTAAGGAAATTTCCCAAGTACTCAGCAGTATCATGGTTTCTACCTGATATCACATTGAGCTAAAGCCAGGATTTGAAAGTTTGGAAAGACAGCTCTGGATTTTTCAGTCAAAGCCCACCTGAGATAATGAGCAAGAAGAAGGGAAGACTGTTAATGTGTTATGGTCAGGTGTGCAGGAGTGTGTGGTGCTTTTAAGATGTGCCAGGAAGTCTGATCCCAAGGCCAGGAAGATAAACCAGCAAGCAGAGAAATTTGGATGACAGAAGAAAGTCTCAACACAAAGTGATGACCACTGGAGGTAGAATGTGCATTAAGGGACCTTAAAGAGAAATAAAGGCTTGGCAGTGTTGTTAGGAGATGGTACACTGGAGTACACTGGAGAAGGCAGGAAAGTTTAGGTGCAGCCTTGAAGGAAATGGGGAATCATTGTGGCTCCTGGGTGCGTTGTGCCAGTGTGGTGGGTGTGCTGGGCTTGCTGGGCATGGCCTGGCTGGTGCTGGCAAAGCTGTGGGCAGTAGGTGCTGCTGTTTGGGTGCTCAATATGGGGACTCGAGGGCTGGCTTTGCAAGGGTGTAGCCAGCATCTTCTGCTCTCTCAGAGGCAAGCAAGGCCTATGGGTACCCCTCCTGCTTTGGAAATCAGGTTTTGCTGTTCTTCAGGTATAGGCTGGCACACAGGAGGTTCCATCTCAACGTGAAGAGAGACTTCTTTATGGTGAGGGTGCTTGAGCCCTGGAACAAGCTGCCCAGAGAGGTAGTGGAGTCTTCTCTGGAGACTTTCTAACCCCTACCAGATGTGTTGCTGTGTCACCTGCCCCAGGTCATCTTGTTTTGGCAGAGGGCTTGATGATCTCTGGAGATTTCTTCCAACTCCTCACACTCTGTGACTCTGTAATTTAGACTAGCTGGTTTTGTCAATACTGATCTTGCCTTCAGTGTTAGATGTTCCTATGAAAAGGCTATTTTTTTTTCTTGTTTTGTGATGTTTTCTATTAAAGTCTTCTCCACCTCCTTCCCTTCTCCTAAACCAGAGTCTCCTGTCTCCATAAGGAGGGTACCTGGTCTTAACTGGTGGATCACCTCTCCATTCAACCCCCAGGACACTGGCCTGTGATGAAACTGTAGTGTTGTGGAGATGGAGGGGGACCCTAAAGAAGATGAATGAAAATCACTCACAAAGGTAAATCGAATCTTTTCAAATCCCTTTCTTTGTTGGGGCTGAGTCAGGGTGCTGTGCTGGCAGCTCTGCAGGGCACTCCCAGGGTGGGACTGCCCCTGAGAGCCGGTGGCACAAGCAGCAGGGACAGCTTCTGCTCACAGTGGCAAGTTAGCAATGTTAGAAGGTATTTACACACACAAGTAGGGGATAGGTGATGCAGCAGCTGAGTCTCACAGTGTGAAGCCTGCATCATCTGTTGTCTCAATGACAAAAGCCCAGGAAGAGATTCCATCTCTGGAGACATTCAAAGCCCACCTGGATGCATTCCTGTGCAACCTGCTCTGAGTGAACCTTAGTGACTCCACCACCTCCCTGGGCAGCCTGTTCCAATGCCTGACCACTCTTCCAGGAAATACTTTTTTTTCCCCCCCTAATATTCAACTAAAACCTCCCTATGTGCAACTCAGAATCATAGAATGGTCTGGGTTGGAAGGGACCTCCAAAGCTCAACCAGTCCAACTCCCCCCTGCAGTCAGCAGGGACATCCTCAACTAGATCAGGCTGTCCAGAGCCTTGCTGAGCATGCCTTGAAATATCTCCAGGGATGGGAACCCAACCACTTCTCTGGGCAACCTATTTTAGTGTTTCACCACCCTCATAGTGCAGAACTTGTTCCTAAAATCCAACCTAAATCTGCTCTTCTCTAGTTTGCAGCCATTGCCCCTCATCCTATCACTGCAGGCCTTTACAAAGAGTCTCTCTTCATTCTTCTTGCAGGCTCCCTTCAGGTACTGGAAGGCTGCTATTAAATCTCCATGAAGCCTTCTCTGCTCCAGGCTGAAGCACCCCAGCTCCCTCAGCCTGTCCTCATAGCAGAGGTGCTCCTACACTCTGATTATTTTCATGGCCCTTCTCTGGACTTGCTCCATCAGGTCCACGTCCTTCCTATATTGAGGGCTCCAGAGCTGGACACAGTAGTCCAGGCGAGGTCCCACCAGAGCAGAGTGAAGCGGCAGAATCACCTCTCTGGACCTGCTGGCAATGCATCTTTTGATGCAGCCCAGGATGTCATTGGCCATTTCCTCTTGTTCTGTCTGATACTAGGGAGAAGAGACCAACCTCCACCTCACTACACTGTAGACTGGAAAGACAACAAATTCTGGCCCTTGACCAGACCTGGTTTTCTGAGGTTATCCTTGGATGCTCATCCTTCTTCCCATTATTATTCCAGCTTGGCAAATCTCTCTTGCCCAGAAGTCAGGGTTGCTTTCCCACAAAACTTGTGCCGTTTCTGTTGGCTGGAGAAACAGTACTTGTATGAGAAGACACACAATTTATTGTTAATCTACTTAAGAGCTTTAACAGTCTGCTCAAAGAGGGTTCATCAATCCGCTTACAACGATGCTAACAATGATAAATGATATTATCTGGAGTAGCAGAGAGAAAGGGGATAAAAGAAAGCAATCTCTTAACACCCTGCTGTTGAAACTTGTACAGACCCAACTGCCACAGCTTCCCCCCAGCTTGTGCCTCTGCTGCCTGGCCACTGGATTCAGAGGTGCTGGCTGTCCACCAGAGGCTGGGAGGCAGGTGTCATAGACCCCACCAAGTCCTTTGCCCACAGCAGTGTGATGCTGATGGTGGAGCCTTGCCATCTGCCTTGCTGGGGTGATGGTGGTGGTGGTGATTCTGCCTCCTCTTCAGCTAGAGTCCTGTTGCAGTGCTCCTCAGCCTTCAGAGCTGTGTGCTTCTGTGCTGACCCTCTGGGCAGAGCCGTGTGCACCTTGCAGACCTGCTCCTCCTGGCTGCCCGCAAGTGATGCTTCCCAGCCCCAAGGTCACACTCCTCTGCTGATGCAGCTGCTGCCCATGGGGGAGTAGTTCTCAGCTCCAGGGCTGCCAGGATCGCTCTGTATTGGAGGCCCTGCATTTCCTCCTGGCTCAGAGGCCAGTTGCCCTGCTGCTGGAGGTCTTTCTGCACTCTTAGAACCAGGAGAAGGAAAACCTGAATGCAGAGGTGTGAGGGCTCTGGGTTGTTAAATGATTGCTGTCACAGTTACAGAGCTCATGTGAAGCTCCTTGCAAAGCAAGTCCCAACCAAAGCAAAGTTCACAAGCCTCTGGCAGGTTTGTTTGACCACTAAGCCTTATGGCCTACTTCTAGCAGTGGTAAGACCATATTTCATGTGCTATAGGCATACAGACCTCCTCCTGGTCATTCATGGCCATAAGCTGCCACACATGAGTCCAGTAAGGATGCTGCAAACCCTCCTGTGGCTCAAGGCTCCTCACCAGGACCGAGCAATTGATCTTCTTGGAGGCATTTGCTCTCTCCTAGCTGGTCTTGCCTCATGTGGGTCTGAGGTGGCCTGTAGGACTTGGTGTTGGTGTATAGCCCCTGCTTGGTTTTACTCCATATTTGATTTTTTAGCCAGGATAATTTACACAATTAACCAAACTCTTACAATGCCCAGGATGACATTTCTAGGCTGCACAGCCTAGTTAACAATGTCAGTAGCTGTTGAGAGGGATTGACACCAAGAATGATGGTCAGCACCTTTTATTGCAGTTGTAAGGAGAGCAACTTGCTCACCTATTGCAAACCTTGCTTTGGTGGCTTGCTTTACTGCCTGTGGAACTGCAAAAGTTGCTAGAGGATGCTCTGTCATTTCCAGCAGCTGCTCAAAACCTAAACCAAATGTTACTAGGTTTTGTTTAGTACACAGTTTTAAGGTTTCTTGTGGTTTTAGTGTCCCTTCTGAAAGCACTGTGTAATTCAAAACATACTTTTAAGGTAACACTCCATGCACATACATTATCAGACAGGCAGAAGTGATTTGTGGGTGCAGGGTCTGCACACAAACACAGCTGGACCCCACATCAGTGATTACAGGCCCAAACCAAAAGATACACTTCATATTCACATCTGGCTAAACTCTGTTCTAATCCAACTGAAAACTGATCTTTTTCAGTGTGCAGTTTGCACATTTCAGTACCTCCTGCTTGCTGGGGTCCTTCCAGGGATGCAGCTGGGAGCACTCCATCTTGCTGGACTGCCTGTTCTCACTGACAGACACCTCTCATCTCAGAGACCATCCTGTGGTAAGTTTCTAAAATAACCTCATTATCTCCTCTGTCATGAAACAAACCTTCCCATCAGACCAGTAGTGAGGATTACACATCATATGAGCATGTTGTACCTTGATATCTCCATCACTGGGGACCTTTAGTTGTCTGCTCATGCCAAAACTATGAATTTATACACAGGTGCTCTAAATCATACTCAAAGCTGCACTACACAGTTGTCTTAGTATTGCAAAGCTACACCAACTATATATATATATATATCTTAAAAATATAACAGTTTTCTATTTATAGAGAACATCTAATATATAGAAAATCTAATGCACCAGGTATTTTTGCACTTCATTCGTTCACCTTTGCTTCTGAGAGTACTCAAACTGCCCTGCTTTGCAGATCCACAGAGTCCCAGTTTGGTGTGTTACATGTACAGGCATTGCATCATGTGCTGGTGATCACTATTGATAACAGTGATCACCAGGACAAATCACTGATGAATCACTGTTGATAACAGGAATCACAATTGATAATTGAAAATATTGATAATAGAAAAGCATCACTATTGATAACAGGAGTGCATGTCCATCCTCATCAAGAGAAACAAAGGTTAATCTCTTGTTTGGAGATGGTGACCTCTGTAAATTGGATCATTTTTTTCCCTTGTCACCACAGTTTGTTTACAGTTCTCTCTCATTTGAAGTTAAGCAACTGATCTAAAAATAACCCCAACAAGTAAAAATGTTTCTGTTTTCCCCTTCATGTATGCACATATGATAAGAAAGCAAAAGAACAGCAGGAAAGAAAACACTAAGCAACACAGTTAATAATATCCATACTTTGGACATGCTGCTTATTCTTCTGTGCTTCCTAGGGAAGACAAAAAGAGCAAAGATTTGTTAATAATTATCTTAGTTAACCAAGACAGATCACTCACACCCACAGGACTTGTTGATGATGGTAACAGATCAGGATGATATGAACAGCATCTTTCTGTATTCCCATACAATCTATTAGCTGATGCTCCTAAACAGCTTCTTAGCAATCCTCCATCAGACTTCTCTGTTGTTGGTTCTGTCTCTTTTCTGTAACAGAAGAACTTTATATTTTAGTTTAAACTCCATCATGTTCATGCATACTCTTTACCATGATCAGGCTTTTTGAATTCTTTTTGTATTTTACCTTCCCCTCACCCCCTAAATGCTGAACTAGAATCACACATTACAGGCTTAACTATTTGCTTGCGGAGTGACCTCTGTCCTAAATCAGTTTGAATATTTTATTGTTAGTTACCTTCCCCTCAAACCTTCCTGTATACATGTATCATCTACTTCTAACTTTTCATCTCTCTAGTTACCATTTCTCTGTCTCCACTCTCTTCCCCTTTTTTTTTCTTTTTGAGACCAACCTTAAACTTCTTTCCTGCCCATACTCACACATGCTCACATGCAAATACACTGCTGAGTTTAACAACACTAAAACTGCTCCGTTGGTGTTGGTACCTTTTGAGTTCACCCTGTTTGTACCTCTTGTTTTTGCTGCTTTATCACTGAGATAAGGCAGGGAATGTTTTTTAAAATGGTGCTTTTTTTCCCCCTTTTTTTAAAGTCCAAACCCTTCTGGTTAGCCTATTGGAGAACCAGAAGGAAGATGCTATTACTTTTCTTCTTGCTTGGCACTCAGGGTTTATATTGTGCTTGGGACTCCTCTAACCTTCCTTGCACAGTCCTTCATGTCTTCTGAACAGGCTTGAGAGGTGGGCCTGTGTCAACCTCATGAAGTTAAAAAAGGCTAAGTGCAAAGTCCTGCACCTGGGTTGGGCAATCCCCAGCACAAGCAAAGGTTAGACAAGGAGTGCTAAAGTGCAGCCTGAAGGAGGAGGACTTGGGGGTGTCAGTTGATGGAAAAACTCACCGTGAGTCTGCAACGGTTTCTGGCAGCTCAGAAGGCAGCTGTGTGCTGGGCTGCATCCAAAGCAGGGAGAGCAGCAGCACAGAGAGAGGATTCTGCCCCTCTGCTCTGCTGAGACCACACCTGCAGTTTTGTGTCCAGTTCTGGTTCCCCAGCATAGCAGGGACGTTGCTGCTGGAGCAGGTCCAGAGGAAAGCCACCAAGATGATCAGAGGGCTGGAGAACCTCCACTGTGTGGACAGGCTGAGGGAGTTGGGGCTGTTCAGCCTGGAGAAGTGAAGGCTCCAGGAAAACATGATAGCAGCCTTCCAGTACCTGAAGTGAGCTACAGGAAAGCTGGGGAGGAACATTTTACAAAAGCTTGTAGTGATAGAAGAAGAGGAGGAATGGTTTTAAGCTGAAAGAGGGGAGAATTAGACTGGAGATTAGGAAGAAATTCTTTACAGTGAGGGTGGTGAGACACTGGAAGAGGTTGCTCCCTGGAATTGTTCAAGATCAGGCTGGATGAGGCCTTGATCAACCTGATACAGTGGAAGGTGTTCCTGTCCATGGCAGGGAGCTTGGAACTAGAAATGATCTTTAAGGTCTCTTCCAACCCAAGCCATTCTACAATACCTGTAGCCAGTTCTCAGTCTCACAGCTGCATACAACAGCTTGCACATGCTGCAGCCCAGTTAGTACTGCAGCCTGGACTTGCTCCAGTGTTTTATCAGTCCCTAAAGCCTAAAACAGTCTCTGCTGACTTGGCCTGAGCTGCTTTTGCTATCCTCGCCCGGACTCCTCGCAGAAAAACAAGCAACCAGGAAGAGCTACAGCAGCCTCTGCCCACCACAGCCCTGGCAAAGTCAGCTTCACCCTCTTTTTCTTATAAAAATAAGCAAATAAAACCCCCTTAAAGCTTCACTCCTCCTGCATTTTCTCCATCTTAACCTGCAGCTGATGCCTGTGACCCAGCAGTGCCTCGCGGGCCCTGCTCCCAGTGCTCCCCAGTGTGGGAGCCTTCCCCAGTGGTCAGATTGTAGTCTGGACCACGAGCACGGGGAAGCTGGGGGACTAGCTGCTCTAGACTACGATGGCGAGGGCTGAGGCCTCAGGCTCAGTCCCCTCCCTGCTCCTGCTGATCTCCAGCAGGCGATCCAGCAGCACCCTGGTGGGAGCATTATCCCAGCGGGCCATGTCCTCCCCGTGCTTCCGAAGCTGTCTCCAGATGTCCACTCGCATCGTGCTCAGCTCCCTCCTGGCCGTGGCTACTGGGGCAGCTGTGCCACGCTGCCACAGCCTATTGCTCTGCCACCTTTCTTTCCTCCCTTTCACCAGGAAGGGCAGCTGGGGGGTGGCAGTGGTGGAGGCAGCAGGCTGCAGCAGCTCTGAGTCCCTCTTCTGCCTGGCGTTTTCCTTTCCCCTACTCATCCTTCCTCCCCATGAGCCCTCTCTGTCCTCCCTGGCCCATGAACTCCTTGTCCACTGCTTTCTCCTTCCTTGGGCATTCCCTGGTTTGAACTGGTGTGGAGCCGGGTCAGCAGTGGTTGTTTGCCCCCTGGCAACTCCATCTGCCTGTGGCTGCACATTTCCCTGGCTTCTCCCCTCCACTCCCTCACCTTCCCTCTTCACAGCCACCTGAGCACTGGCAGGCGAAGCAGGGTTTACTTTAAACCTTCCTGGCATCTCAAAACCAAGTGAACGTGAGCTCACAGGCTTGCCCTCCTCTGTGGAGGGGCTGCCATCTGGATGAAACCGTGTTTTCCCTTCCCAGCACTCACTGCCTCCTTCATAGGATAGTTTAGTAGGGGTCGTGACCTTGCCCTGCTTTGCCTCTAACTCTGCTTTTAACTTTTCCATCTTTTCCTCACAGGCTCGGTGGTCAGCACTCTTCTCTTTTAGGATCTGTATTTTTTGCACCAATACCCGGATTGTCCCTTGCACCTCCTCCACAGCTTTTGTGCTGACAGCTAGTTTTTCCTTCAGTGCCTGATTTTCATCCAGAATGGCCTGTTTTTGTTCACACACCTCTTGATACTGGAGCACGCTTCGCACTTGCACCACAGCTGCCACCTCTTCTCGAGTTTTCCCCTCCTCTAGCTGAAGTTGCTGAGCCTTTATTTCTGCTTTCAGCTTCTCATTTTCCTCCCTTAGGTTCTGAAGTTCTACCTGAGATTCCTGTTTCTCTTCAGCTAAGCTTCTAGCCACTAACCACACAGCCCAAGCTCCGGCACATTTTAAGAATTTTTGGGAGAAGAGTTTAGACTTTGACGTCCCTTTTAATTTGGCAAACTCTAGGTCTGCCTGCTGGATGCTTCTGCAAGAGTTTGGACCCCAGGGGTTTGGGCCCCACTGCATAACCCAGTTTGCCAGCTCTGACATATTTTTGGTTTCCCTTTAGGTTTTTTGGCTTTTACAGAAAGTGGTGCTTCCAAACTACAGCCTGAGGAGTCTGAGAGCAGATAGCAGAGATTCACCAAAGTTTGAGCTGTTCCTCTCTTTTTTTTTTTTTCTTTCCTAGTGTACTTCTTTCCTCCAGAAGGTTTTCTCAGCCAAGAAATCCTCCAGACAGCTAATTCAGCTCTTTTCACACAGAAAGCAGAGGGGGTTTGTACTCCTGTCCAGGAATGCTTAGAGCCATCCTTAAAGCAGTTCTCCTCCTAGGCAGAAAGCAGAAGGCTTTCTCTCCTGATGGATTTCCCACTTCAAGATTTTAAAATGTCTTTAAACAGGTGGTGCCTCTGTTGCCCCCCACAGCTGGGTGGTATGCTTTCAGTGAGACACTTGCTGAGTCTATGGGAACACAGGGTAGCCTTCTTGCTGGTTCTCCCCCACTGCCACAGGGAGCTGAAAAAAACCTCTCCCAGAAGGGCTGCTCAGAGAAATGCCATAAGGGCTCCCAGGAGGGATGCTGCCTTCTCCACTAGCTTGATGTACAACAGCTGGCACCTTGTGTGGGCTAGAAAACCAGGATTAACACAGGAGAATTTGCTGTTTGACTATTTAAAAGCTTTAACAGCTTGATCAAAGAGTGCTAATCGATCCACTTACAATGCTAGATGGTATTATCTAGATTATCAGAGGGAAAGGGGATGAAAGGAGAAAACCCAAATCCCTTATGGGCGTCGACCCCACCCCTGCCTTAGCTGCTGCAGCTTTCCCTCAGTTATGCTCACCCCTCCATTGCCCGGGGGATGGCTGCAGGCTCCAGAGTCCTTCACTTCCAAGCAGAATGATGCTGATGGTGGGGACCCTCTGCTTCCTTCTCCAGGGTGGTGATGGTGGTGGTGGGGGTTCTGCCTCCTCTTTTTCTAGAATCCACCTGAGGCTGTTTCCAGCCTGTCTCTAAAGGTCTCTCGTTGGAGTGCTTCTCAGTCCTCAGCCTGCAGAGCTGGGTTTTTCTGTGCTGACCCTCCAGGCAGAGCTGTGCAGACCAAGCAAACCTGCTCCTCACCCTCCTTGCTTCCCGCAAGTGATGTTTGCCAGCCCCAAGGTCACACTGTTGATGCAATGGTTTCCCACGGGGGAGTAGTTCATAGCTCCACGGCTGCCAGTACTGCCTGTACTGGAGGTTTCAAGGCCCTGCTGCCCTCCCCTGTGCCACATTTTCCTTCCTGGCTTAGGGGCCCTGCTGCTGGAGGCCCTTCTGCACCCCTTGGGCCAGGAGAAGCAAAACTGAGTGCAGGGGCATGAGGGCTCTGGCTCGTTAGATGGTTGCTGTAACAGTTACAGAGCTCGTGTGAAGCTCCCTGCAAGGCAAGTCCCAAACCAAGCAAGGTTGGTGAACCTCTGTGGCCTGTTTCCAGCAGCGGCAAGACCATGTTATGTGAGCTGTAGGCATGCATTCATCACCATCATCCTTCCCTTGTTCCCATGAGCCCTGTGCTTGGCTGCAAGAGCTTTAGGAGTAGAGGAGTTAGAAGCCTTCTGCATTGTCCTAATCAAAAAGACCACAGCTGATGCTCCTCAGCATTTTCATCTGGAGATGCAAGGAGAGCAGTGGGTCTCTGAGATCTTGACGGGACCATGGATGATGGCCTGACCAGCCCACAGCCAAAAAAAAAATCCATCAGGCAGCACTGGTGGCAAGTGCAATAACCCTACAAAGAAACAATTCCCCAAAAAAATGAAACAAGGAGAAATATTTGAAGCCCTGTGATTACTAAAACACATGAATCCCACCATCACCGCAGATCGATGCTTTGGAAGACATCTGAAGCTGTGTAAACTAGAAGATGTAATAGGATTAAAGCTGAAATGTGACAAGACAGCTATTTTTTAATTATTTCTGACTCCTTTCTAATTTCTACTTCATTCTGAATATTTAAAAGCCCTTCCAAATGTATTTCCCAAGTTTCAATAACAACCTTGTAACTGGATGTGGCATGATAGCAATTTATAATCACCTCCTAAAACGGGGATCTAAATTAATCTTTCTCCATCTCATTAGTTCAGCTATCAGAGATCTTTTACAAGGTAATTGGCTTTCAGTGGCTTTAATTTAATTTATTAATATCTTACATCTATATTTCATCGATGCTCTTTTAATTATTGAACTGATACATCTCAGAAACATAATTCTTTTACACAGCATCAAACTTCTGCTTTTAGGGCTCTAGAACCTTTTTTTTCCTTTTTTTTTTTTTTTTTAGGATGTTCTAGTGATAAATAACTGGTCCTTGTTTGTTTTGTTTGCTTTGGAAGTGGATAACAATTTACTTTTGCCTTAGGTTCTCACAAAGGAAAATCAGATCCTATTTTGGAACATCCTGTTTTGCAGATGAGGCAACCCAAAACTTCCTCCAGCTTTATAATGCTGTGAAAGTGCAAACAAGGTGAGGCAGGAGCAGTACACAGAATGTGCAGTAATTAATTCATACCTGACAGGCATTTAAGTGATTTCAGTGAGCAGCAGAGGCAGGGGAGTCCAGTCTCCTGGGGGCTTATGGCAATGCCACTCTGCCTCAACCTTCTCCTGCAGCCAACAGCATTGCTGGCCAGAAAAGGAGATTTCTCTGGGCACTCTGCTCCAGCACTCTCACAGCAAAGTTCTTCCTTAAGTTCAAGTGAATTCTCCTGTGTTCTAGCATGTGCCCATTGCCCCTTGTCCTATGGTGAGGATCGGGTACCTGTTCTTCTTGCACCCACACCTCTAGCTGGGTCTGAGGGCTCCCTCACCATTCCTTTTGCTAATTAACCTGCAGGAACATAACATTTCAGAGACTCTCAGCTCTCTCTCAACTTTGGCCAAAATTACCTAGGAGGTTCCCAAACTGGTGAGGACAGACAGACAAGCAGACTGTGTGACTGACACCAAGAACTTCTTACCTTCAGAAACTGGCCTAAAAATATGTTCCCTCCTAGAGCAGAAACATCTGACATTAAATGTGATTATGATAACTGATGCTTAATGAATAATCCAGGGGAGTTTTAATATTTCAGCTTCACAGAACACCTTTCATGCCCAGGAGCTAAAGCCATTTATAAAAGGTGCAGTTACCCCACTTGGTCTCCCTTTGCCATTAAATCCAGTATTTCATGATGGCCATTTACACAACCTGGCTGGCTCTGGGCAGGCTGCATAGCACAGCAGTACAGAGGAGCTGTGCCCCACTGTCCTGCCCTGGTACCTGCTCAGAGTGAAGTCTTTTTACAGCATTTACTCTTGGACCTTGCTGGGCCAGCCTGGCTTTAGTTGCAGCCCATGGTCCCAGAGAGTCAAGAACTTGCAGTTCTGCTGTGAGAATGAATTTTCATTTCCTGTCTTGAGATCCTCATCAGGGGATATCTTCCAGGTGCGAGTTTCATCCCCAAGTTTTGCATGTGTGAGTTTTGCTCTGAGACGGAATGAGAGCAGCTTCAGAGCTGCAGAGAGGTCATAGTATTACAGAGCAACGGAGGCTGGAAGGAGCCCTGGAGGTCATCTAGTCACCTAGCTCAGGTCGTGGAGCAAGGAGTCCAGGTGAGTTTTGAAAGCCTCCAGAAAAGGAGACTCCACAATCTCTCTGGGCACTCTGCTCCAGCACTCTCACAGCAAAGTTCTTCCTTAAGCTCCACTGAATCCTCCTGTGTTCCAGCCAGGAACCAGTATTGATCAGATCCCCTCTCACGCTGCTCTCGTCCAGGCTAGACAGCCCCAGGTCGCTCAGCCTCCCCTCAGAGAGATGTTCCAGTCCCTTCATCATCCTCGTAGCCCTCCCTTGGACTGTCTCCAGTAGTTCCCTGTGTCTCTTGAACTGGGGAGCCCAGAACTGGGCTCTCCCTGAATTCTTCCGCTCGAGGATGGCCGCCGGAGACAAGGAGAGAGGAAAAAGCCCCTGCAGACCTCCATCGCTGGCACCGATTTCTCAGTGTCACCCCCGCACCTGCGTGCTCCTCCCGTCCCGGACCACACGAGCAACCTCGAGCAATCCCCCAAGAGGGTCACCAGGTTTACGGGGAACGAGACCCACCCACGCTCCCAAAGCCGCGGCGCCCATGGGGCGGCTCCGCTGCCTCCCGAAGGTAAGGGGAAGGAGCGGGAGGCCCACGTCGGGGGGGTCCTGCGGGTACCGGACGCGGAGTGCTGCGGAGACGGTCCCGGGTTGCAGCGCGAGAGGCGCCGGGAAAACAGCTCAATCGCGCCCTCTGCTGGTAGCAAGCGCAACGGCAGCGGCTCCGCGCTGCCCGCCTCTCTGCCCGCACACCGAGGGCCAAGAGGGCAATGGCACCCTGGGGGCAGCCACGGGAGTGCGACGGCAGGGCGAGAGAGGGGCTCCTGCCCCTCTGCTCTGCCTTCCAGTTCTGGACTCCCCAGGTCATGAGGGACAGGGAACTGCTGGATAGAGTCCAGTGTTAGCCACAAAGATGCTGAGGGGACCGGAACACCTCTGAGGAGGAAAGGCTGAGAGCCCTGGGGCTGCTGACCCTGGAGACTGAGAGGGACTCTTCTGAGTGCTGATCAATAGCTAAATGCTGAAGAGCAAGAAGACGGGGTCAGACTCTTTTCAGTGGTGCCCAGTGGTAGAACAAGACACAAACTAGAACCCAGGAGGTTCCATCTGAACATGAAGAAAAACTTTTTTGCTGTGAGGGTGCTGGAGCACTGGAGCAGGCTGCCCAAATAGGTGGTGGAGTCTCCTTCTCTAGAGACTTTCAAAACTTGACTGGCTATGTTCCCGTGCAATTCGATCTGGGTGATTCTGCTCTAGCAGGGGGGTTGGACTAGATGATCTTCAGACCCCTACCATTCTGTTTNCTATGTTCCTGTGCAATTCGATCTGGGTGATTCTGCTCTAGCAGGGGGGTTGGACTAGATGATCTTCAGACCCCTACCATTCTGTTTTTCTGTGTAAACCGAACAAGCAAGCCCGGCAGGTCATTCACCCTGCCTGCAGAAGGCAGCTGGTTGGACTCAGGTTTCTAGGTGAAGAATAAAATGGTTTATGTCAGGAAAGAGGAGGAACAGCCATTAGGAAGGAATAATAAACTGCACCAGTGCAGGTTAGGAGGTAATCTGCTGGAAAGCAGCCCTGTGGAGAAGGACCTGGGAGTCCTGATGGACAAGAAGTTCTCCTTGGGACAGCAGTGTGCCCTTGTGGCCAAGAAGGCTGATGGGATCCTGGGGTGCTTTAAGAAGATTGTGTCCAGCAGATTGAGGAAGGTTCTCCTGCCTCTCTGTCTTAGCGAGGCACCACCTAGAATATTTCATTCAGTTCTGGGC
>VWYK01048662.1:4916-17019 GCA_013399775.1 Semnornis frantzii
GAGTTCTGGGTTTGGGGCAGGGTGAGGGGAGTCCCAAGGGGCTGAAATGGAGTTCTGGGTTTGGGGCAGGATCAGAGGAGTCCCAAGGGGCTGAAATGGAGTTCTTGGTTTGGGACAGTGTGAGGGAAGCCCCAGGGGGGTTGAAATGGCATCAACAGGGGCTGGGGGGTAGGCTGGTCAAGATCATTAAGGCTTATCAGTGCCCTTAGGACCCTGAAAAATAAAACCTAGGCAACAGGTATTCAGAGAAGAACGAAGGTATCTGAGAAGGAAAATAAAAGTAAGAAAGAAGCTTGGTCTGTTGATGGAAGACTGAGGCATGGGGGAAAGAAAGAAAGAAAGAAGGTGATGCAGACAAAAATTTAACCAAGGGGATCTATCACTTAAAAAGTGAAAAAAAACCAAAATAGCAAACACAATCTGTCCACGTGACAGCAGCTGTGGCATATTATAAAGTAAGAGTGGAAGCTCTCTGTTGCAAGAGCTATAATCAGTCATAATAGAATACCTATGATCAGGATAGCACATCAATATAAACTTTTCTAAAAGGGGATAAACTCAAATGCTTTGCTGAATCAGGGTCTTAAACGATTTAGAATAATCTTGAATTTCAGTTCTGAGGTTATCTTCACTGTCACGTTGCTGAACTGCCACAGCAGTATTAATAATGCTGTTACTTGGCTATTAGAAAGAACACTCCATCTAAACTTCAAAAGCATTATCTAAAAGATAATGTATTATTCTCATTCTTAAGCTTGGAAAAACTGCTCCATAGAAAATGCCTTGCACAAGGTCAGAGAGAAATCTGGTAACAGTATTAAAGTTTGGGCTGAGTTTTTGGCCTCAGATTCTACCCAACGAGCATCTAGATTCCGTGTAATCTGACACTGCTGAAAGTACTCTGCAGATTAGCAGTAGGATCTAGAAGCAGCTTTTTGTCTTAGTCTTTAACTGTGGCCTATCTAGGTGGTAACGGAAAGCTGCTACCACTGGAAAGCTCTTCACAGGCCTCTGTGAGATGAGTTGCTGGTATCCATCCAGTTCCTAATGAACAGATTTCCTTTTAACAAAATCACCTGCACTAACTGTTGCCTTCATTGGCAACCTCAATGAAACAGCCAAGAATCAAATGTGCATCCAAAATGAACTGTTCTGCCAGGTCAAATATGGTATGAATATGCATTCCGTCTCAGATGTATTATTTCCATACTGTTAATTTGGCATTTTATGAGCCCTAAATTGCATATTTTTTAAGTTAAACATTTTTCTCAACCCTTCCCTTTTACATTCATGTCACAATAAAACTCAGATTTCTGAGAAAGGCATTGCTGAACAATGTAAAGCGAATCAGATGTGGAGCATTAATTGGTAATCACACAGAAAGAGCCGATGACATGTGGTAAACTGTTAAGCCAGCTGACTTACACGTGCAAGTGTTGAGTTTACCAATGTTTTTTCTTTCTTGAAGGTAAAGACAACATTATAGAGCAACTTTTCCTTGTCTGAGATGGATTTTATCCCATATGGTAGGGTAGAACACATAGGATGGAAATTGAATTTATGTTGCAATAGTTCCGTTTTAAGGGAGGTGAATGTTAGCTCACTGAGGTAGCAGAATTTCCACTGATGGAAAATGGGATAAGATTGACAAGACTTGGATTTCATAGCCAGGAACAAAGCAGAATGTGACCATAAAAGCTGGAGCAATAGAAAGGACAGAAGAAGGGAAGGAATTAACTGAACAGCTGATTGAAGCTGTCATATGAATTATTTGGGCATTTGCCAAGGCCATTCTTCAAGTCAGGGAACTTGGAATCTCTCTTTGGGGATTATAGAAAAGAAGATAAGTATCTCATCCTGAATATATGGGCTTGACTCCTGGCACTTGTGGGCAGGCAGGAAATTCTTTGTGGTGCCACAGTAAAGCAAGCACAACACTGATGAAAACAGAGAAAAAGAGGTCTATGCTGAGGAAGCTGTAAGCACTATTTATGGAGCAATGGGGAGTTACTGGCAGCTGCAGGGAACATGGAGCAGAAGCCATGCTACTTAAATGAAATGAATGTTCACAGTGGACCATTGGATCAGCAGGGGTGAGATCAGTAGTACTCCTTGTTTTCCACGTGATTGCCTGCTTGCAACAGCAAGGAGCAGGAGTGACAGTACTCAAGATTTTGGGGTGCATCTTGTTGCTTTCCTCTGAATGCAGAGATCTGCATTAGATTCCTGCACTCAGTGCACAAACTAGCCATCAGGTAGCTTCCTTTTGAGACAAGATCCATTAGCCTCTACACTGACTATTGCTACCAATTAAAATTTTGGCTTGAGAGTGGTACATGAGGATGCAGAAGTTTGTTTACTAAAATGTGTTACATTAATAATGTTTTCCAAATGTGGGACTCGTGTCATCTAAAATTCACAATCTACTTTAAAATAGTCTAGAATATTTTTATTAGTCAATGGATTGAGGAGAGCACCTGCAGAGGACAAATCCCCTTAGATGGTAATAAATAACTAAAAGCAAAATAAAGAGACTGCTGCTAGAATACAGTATCAGTCTGTGTTATTTTCAGTGTCAGCTGCTAGTGATTGGACACCATCTGGAGAGAACCTACAGCCCAGTGTAATGTGAGCTGCTGTAGCCATATCTACTAATACACACCTAAAAGGAAATAACTTAGTGGGTATGGTGTTTTACAAATGGGAGAGGTTTGACCTGTTGTCCATGGCAGTGACTGCCAATAGTTCCTTCAGATCTGCGGAAAGAGTCATTTGTAGAGAGCCTCAAACCTACAGATGTGTGCCCAATTTGGTCCTGCTTCAGCACAGCACTGCACCATATACCTCACTTTAAATTTCAGTCATGTTAACAGTCCTGTCAGTCAGTGGAACCACTGATCTGTTCAGACATAAGCCCCTGCTTATGTTTTACAGGATCAAGTCTGTGCATTCAGCAGAACCAAGTTCCTACTACGAACAGTTCCCAGCTGAGTTCTCAGCCTAATGCTTTCTTTTGTCAAAGGGCTTGGGAACCACAAGATCTGTTTCCCTAACTAGTGTTCTAAGATAGACTATAATATTTCCTTCATTTCTCCATACGAAATATTTGTTCTCCATCTTCAGTATAAGCATGAGTGTCCTATTTGATTCTGGTTTTGGTGTCATTGCTTTGCTTGCCACTTCTATCCAGATATTCTTTCTGTTGCTTCTTCCACTTTTGTCATTTAAAAAAAAATTAGAATTCTTCATATGCCTATTTGAAACAGCTTTTTCTTAATATTACAGAACCATTGAGTCATAGAATGACCTTTAAGATCATCAAGTCCAAATGCAAACCTAAAACTGCTAAGTCCACCATTAAACCATGTCCCCAAGTGCCACTATATCTATATGTATTTGAAATACCTCCAGAGATGATGACTCCACAGCTGCCCAGGACAGCTTGTTCTGAAGCTCGATTTTTTTTTCCCAATATCCAATTTAAACCTCTCCTGGTGCAACTTGAGGCCTTTTCCTCTTGCCCTGCTCTTTGGCCCCAGCCATCCAGACGTTTTTTTACCCACTGAAGAGTACACTTGTCCAAGCCATGAACAGTCAGTTTCTCCAGGACAACGATGTGGGAAATTATATCAAAAGCTCCATTTAAGTCTGGGTAGACGATAGCCACAACCTTTCCCTCATCCATTAAGCAGGTCACCCTGTCCTAGAAGGAGATCAAGTTAGTCAAACAGGACCTGCCTTTCCTAAATGTGTACTGAATGGGCCTCTTCAACTGTAGGTGCCATGTGGTAGCACTCAAGATTATCTGCTCCATAACCTTCTCTGGTGCCAAAGTTAGACTGACAGATCTGTAGTTCCCCAGATCTGCCTTCTGGCACTTGTAGACAGACATCATATTTGCTAACCTCCGGCCAGCTGGGATCTCTGATTAACCAGGGCTGCTGATTGGTGAACACTTTTACCAGCTCACTCACTACCCATGGCCGAATCCTGTCCAACCACATAGCCCTATGCTTGTCTAAGTGATGTAGTAGGTCACTGACCATTCCCTCTTCGATTAGGAATGCTTCATTCAATTCCCATCCCTGTCTTCCAGCTCAGGGGTTTGAGTACCCAGAGCACAACTGGACTTGCTATTAAATTATATCTTACAATGACAAAGTGCGTGTGACGGTGTGGGAGTTCCCCATCCCCCACACACTTTGTAAAATCACCCAGACTAGACTCAGTCAGCTGGAAGTTAAGAACTGAAGCTCTATTTACAGCTTAGCACAATGTACAAGCAGAGATATACACAATAGACAGGAATAGTTACAGAGATATACAAGTTAAAGGTAATACAGAAACACAACTCCCCTCCCAGAAATNTGCTTAACCTCAATCATTGCAGTGTATTTCAAACTCTAAAAGTTCCTCTGTTTCTACAAGGCAGACATACTTCTAAATGCTTGTGTAAGAAAGGCATTTTCCAACCGCTTCATTTTCTTCTGTACTGCATTTAAGGATGTTGACATCTTGACACTCCATGACAGAACTTTGCACATGCACATAGACACAGGCACACAGTCACACGCAGACAAAGGTCTGCAGAAGAGATTTTAAAGTTTCTGTGTGCAATAAACAACAAAGTCCCAGTTGAAAGGGCCCGGAGTGAAAGCTGAGTTCCCAAATGAATTAGACTAAAAAAGATAACACCCTGAGGCATCTGTATGTCTCAGCATTTAAATTACATCCCTTGAAATATCAGTTTGGACTTGGTGCCAAGAAATGGTTGAAGAGCTTTTCTTTCTCATGAATATACCCAATAGAAGACCAATCTGTTGAAATGAAATGTGTCTCTAATCATTTCCTATAAACATAACATGGGTTTGCTTTATTATGTAACCTTGAATCATCTTCGTCTTTTAATGAGGATTTTGGATTGTTGCTAATGCTTTACAATTTCACAGGATTATATTGCCTTGGTGTTATGTTACAGGGAGAATGTGCCCTAGAATTTATCTTTCCACTTATTTAAATGGATAAAATTATTTCAAGGTTTCTTAACAAACAAACAAACAAACAAAACCCAATAATTTAGGTTTGTTTTTTTTTCTTTAAGTGTCTGTATTATTTGTAGAGATCTTTCATTCAAATTGCTAGAGTGGTGAGAAACCACAAAAAAACATTTGAGCAGATTTCACTTTCTGAGTCATTTGACAATTATTGTATCCTTTCTTGAATTATAGGCTGTGTTGTTTGGTGTTTTTTTTTTCATTTGTAGGATTAGTGATTACATGGATCTGACCCCTGTAGATATCGTAGGAAAGAGATGTTACCACTTTATTCATGCTGAAGATGTGGAAGGCATCAGACATAGTCACTTAGACTGTAAGTACTTCCATTTCTATCAAAATAATCTTGTATAATACTTGATTGTTCCTGAGCTATTATTTATATTCCACAACTGGGGTTTTAATCTTCCACCTCTATGTTTTATCATTGGGTTTCATAGAGGGTGACTCTAATATAACTTCTTGTATGATTTATTTTCAAGTCTTCTCATAGACATATAAGATTGTTCACATATGTGGAAATAAAAAATTGTATTTGTTGCTGCCAGAATTGCCAGCAGCTGTACATTTACACGTGCTGTGCATTGTTTTACTCCTTCAAAGAGGCAATGCTTAGGTGAGAAATTCCCTAGCACAGGAAATGAACCCCTTTGGCTTTTATTTCTGAGTCACAATGTGGAGGTCAAAAGCTGGACCATATATGGGATTTCAGCAGGTTTTTCAATACAGCCTTAGCAGTGTTTTAAGCAGCCAGTGCGTTAACATCTACATGGCCCCCATCCTTACAGCATCTCTGTCCCTGTTATCTTCACACAGGTAGTATCTGATCAGGATAACAGAAGTACAAAAACGCTACACGAGAGAAACCTTAGCAGAGAATGTGTGCTTGTGTCTGGGTATGGGGGAAGGGAGGTTCAGCTTGATTCCTTGTAATTAAAGTCTTTGTATTCCCTTTATTAAAAGCCATAGGGCCTAATTCTTGTTGAGATGTGTTGACTTCAGTGATAGTGCCTCTGATTTACTCTGGTGCGGAAAGAGACTTAGGCCCATAATCTCTAATTTATCTGTGCCTGCAGTGAAGCTAGATAAGTCTTTGGAACTTTCAGTGGCTGACTGCACTTATGATTGACTTGTGTGTTTTTCTTAATGTAAATTGCTATCTGCAAACTACCTCTTAAATTCAGAGTTCCAGATCTGAATAACTCTATTCTCCCTGCACCACGTCTTGCCAGCATTTACCAATATGAGGGTAGCCACACAAATGCAGCCATTTTTAATTAGCTCTTGCAAAACCATATGACTACAATAGAAATCTCCAGTCTAAAAGTACTTTGCTCAGTCTGCAAGGGGAAGTAGAATCACAGAATCATAGAATGGTAAGGTTGGAAAGGACCTCAAGGATCATCTAGTTCCAACCCCTCGCCATAGGCAGGGACACCTCCCACTAGTACAGGTCACTCAACGCCTCCTCCAACCTGCCTTTGAACACCTCCAGGGAGAGAGCAGCCACAACCTCCCTGGGCAACCTNGGTCCCCTTCAGATACTGGAAGGCTACTCTAAGGTCTCCTGGAAGCCTTCTCTTCTCCAGGCTGAAGAACCCCAATTCTTGTAGCCTGTCCTCATAGCAGAGCTGCTGCAGCCCTGTGATCATCTTCATGGCCTCCTCCAGACCTGCTCCAACAGTTCCACGTCCTTCCTGTGCTGGGGGCTCCAGAACTGCACACAGGACTCCAGATGGGGTCTGATGAGAGCAGAGCAAAGGGGCAGAATCCCCTCCCTTGCCCTGCTGTCCACACTGCTCTTGATGCAGCCCAGGACTTGGTTGCTGTCTGGGCTGCATGTGCACACTGCAGGCTCATGTTGAGCTTTTCATCACCCCAGACCCCCAGGTCCTTTTCCTTAGGGCTGCTCTCAGCCATTCACCACCCAGCCTGGATTTGTGCTTGGGATTGTGCCTACCCAGGTGCAGGACCTTACATTTGGCTTTATTGAATTTCATGAGGTTGGCTTGGACCCACCTCTGCAGCCTGTCCAGGTCTCTCTGGGTGGATCCCTGCCCTCTAGCAAGTCGACTGTGCCACACAGCTTGGTGTCACCTGCACACTTGCTGAGGGTGCACTGATTCCTCTGCCCGTGTCACTGACAAATAGGAAGATAACTCCAACTGGAAAGCAGAAGAGGGACAACATGTATGATAATATACAGCAGCCAACAGCAGTATCAAACTCTGTAATGCTGTCAGATAGAACCTGAAGTTTCTGGTACATAAAGTACATTTGGCATAGGAAGGTCAGGTTAGATGCATTTCTGTGGGGAAAAAATAAGCCCCACTATCCAAAATTATAATCAAAATAATTTTGCATCATTCACATTTTGAGCATTTAATATGCAGGAGAATATTTCAGCTGCTCAGAAATGAAGGAAGACATTCAGAAACTTACTTGGTGCTCTTGAAACTGAAAGTCAAAAATGACAAGTTGCACTTCCACTGCACTATCTGACCAAGGAAATAAAAGATATTTATGACTCAGACTTAACATACCACCTGGCAGAGATGAACATCCCATTTGAAAAAGACCTTAATCTTCTGAATGACCACTTCTCTCTGAAATAGAATATGCTTTATGAAACATTCATCTCTGGCAAACCTAGAGACCTGGGCAGACAGTGTGAGTGTAGTGTGACCCAGTGTATAAGCACTGGACTAGGACTCAGGAGAACCTGGAGACAGGAATGACTTCTGGAAAATCACATTACTGTGTTCCTGCTCTGACTTTATGTCCACTTTAGCTGATTAGCTTGCAAGCTTTGTAAACACACAGACTTTCTCCCATCAGCAGCATCCAGCACAGTGGGGTTCCAAACTTGTCTGCGTTGCTGTAGCAAAATTATTTCTTGCTAGGTTCGTTTTTGTTTCAATAGATAAGGCTAATTACATCTTTTATGTATAGTTGTTCTCTTGGCTTGTAGGAATAAGATGTCCATAGAATCATTCAAATTGGGAGGGACTCTGGATGTCACCTAGTCCCACCTCATGTTCAAAAGAGGATCAACACTGATTTAAAGCAGGTTGCTTAGCACTTTGTCTAGTTGATCTTGAAAACCTTCAAGGTCAAACTTTGTACATGTTCTCTGAGTGGCCTGTTCCAATTATCCTTAATAGGAGTTAATTATCCTCATGGTGATTAATGGTTTTTTATTTCTACCCACTTGACATTTCCCTGTTTTGATTCTGCAGCTCATGGCTCCATCTTTGCTATAATCTCTTTGTACATATACTGTTGGGTCCCCCTGAAACCACCTCTTCAGGCTGAACGAGCCTGGTCCCACAGCCCTTTCCTCATAAAAGAGTTCTTGACAGATCTCTGCTAAGCTCACTGAAGTTTATCAATGTATTTCTTGTGCTGGAAGCCTAAAATCAGATTCCAATCAGATTCCAAAAAATTAAATCCAGTCTAAAGAGTAGTGAGTGAAGGGGAATAATGACTTCCTGTGGTCTACTGGCTGTACAGTACAGCCCACACTGCTGATTCATCCTTACCATACTTCCCACCAGGGACCCCCAGATTTTTTTCTGTGATCGTAGAATCATAGAATTATAAAATCATAAAATCAGCCAGGTTGGAACAGACCTCCAAGATCATCCAGTCCAACCCTTAACCCAGCCTTATCCAATCAACTAGACCATGGCACTAATTGCCCCATCCAGTCTTTTCTTGAACCCCTCCAGGGAGAGCGACTCCCCCACCTCCCTGGGCAGCCCATTCCAATGCCAATCACTCTCTCTGTCAAGAACTTTCTCCTAATATCCAGCCTAGACCTCCCCTGGCACAACTTGAGTCTGTGTCCCCTCATTCTGTTGCTGGTTGCCTGAGAGAAGAGACCAACCCCCACCTGGCTACAACCTGGACAATCATTCCCCAGCCTGTACCATTGCAGGGAATTGGTCCACTCCATATGCAGACCTTTGCATTTTCCTCTTGACATTGTTCACACTCCTGCTCTGGATAAAAGATCTTCAAGTTTAAATTAATTGAAAATAGCTCAGGAGTATTCCTGCCCATTATAAGTCCTGCAGAAGCTGAAGTGGTTCATGTCTTTGCCCAGAGAAATGCTTGACTTTTCCAGCATCTGGGAGGAAAAATCATATTAAGACTAAGAGAAACAAATTGCATCCCCCCAAAAAAATAGTTCATAGCAACTTGTCCATCCTATAAAATCCCAATCAAACTGAACTAGAAAGAGAAAAACTTCCTGATTTAGTTAAAACAAAATTAGAGCTAAAATGCAGGAATTTTGGTTGTAGAAGGTAAAACTCAGCAGAACTGCAGTTCCATAAAATAAACAGTGCAGGAGATTTGCCAGAACATAGCAAATTGAGATTACAATGAAAAAGTGGGAGGTGGGGGGAGAGAGAAGGCAACATTATTCAATATTTTGAAGGAGAACTAGGAGCTCAAATAATGATGAGAAAGTCCTGTTGAAAAGCAGAAGCAGAACTTTAGAAAACAGCAAACTGAGAAGGTTGTGTTCAGTGGACGTCTTCAGAATGCAGCTAAAAATCTTGTCTGATTTTTGCAGAGGAGAAGATAATTTTAAAAGATTAGAACAAGAATCACAAGTTGCAAGGGTACAGCTAAGGTTAAAAAAAAAAATACAAATAAAATATCTATTCTACCTGTTTACTGATGACATAGCAGGAAAAAATGGGAAAATTTAGACCAGTACATCCAGGTTATTCAGAGACAGCAAAGAATGAAAATTAACAAAGAGGAAAATGTTGCACAAAAACACACAAGGTAAAAACAAGAGTGACCTTCAGGGCTTCAGATCATAGCAGCCCATTAGAAACCTTGAAAAATAGGTTTTCTTAATGCTGTCTCAGATAAAAGATGACAAAAGCATTTTCAAGAGTATGACCATCATGAGTATAATGGTGAAGGTCTGCAGGACTACAGCAGTGCGATATTAAGGAAATTCTGCCCTGGTGAGACCACATCTGGAATATTGTGTCTGGTTCTGGGCCCCTCAGTTCAAGAAGGACCTCAGGGAACTACTTGAAAGAGTCCAGTGCAGAGCCACAGAGATGATGAAGGGAGTGGAACATCTCCCTTATGAGGAAAGGCTGAGGGAACTAGGACTCTTTAGCTTGGAGAAGAGGAGACTGAGGAGTGACCTCATTTATGTTAATAAATATGTAAAGGCCAAGTGTTGGGAGGATGGAGTCAGAAACTCACAACTTCTTAGTGATGTCCAATGACAGAACAAGGGGGAAATGTCTGCAAGCTGGGACAGACGAGGTTCCATGTGAACACAAGGGAAATTTTTTTTTCACTGTGAGAGTGGCAGAGCACTGGAACAGGTTGCCCAGAAAGGTTGTGGAGTCTCCTATGAAGACATTCAAAACCTGCCTGGATGTGTTCCTGTGTGCCCTATTCTAGATGATCCTGCTCTGTCAGGGAAGTTGGACTGTGTGATCTTCTGAGGTCATTTCCAACCCCTAATGTTCTGTGAATCTGTGTAACTAAAGGTCAGTTGTGGAAAAGCTTTCATTGGGTTCAGTGGACATGGGGAATATGCCCTAAAAAGAAAAATTTATGTGGACTAAAATTCTGACTCCTGTGAGGTAAGCAGCAAAAATTCCATTAAGTTCAATGGGGCCAAGATTTCTACACAGAGATTTAGATTAGTTACATAGCTTGATGGCCCCGTGGTTGACATATGCCTGCATTCATTCCCATGTAATAATAAATGGTAGTGATCCCACAAGTTATTGAAACACAGGGGAAAAAGAAAACTAAGGGATATTGCTTCTGTGTTGCTTCATTCAAGCTTTCAGTGATCATGCTTTTTCACAAACCTCTCAGACAGCTGTTTGGTGTTTCAGTTCTACATTATTAATCTGTTTCCCATTTCATGGTTTCAGAAGTTGGAGGATCCTCTCATTCGGTTGTCTTCACTGTGTTCATTGAACAAGCTGCTGGTAGAATCCTGACAGACATCACTTATCATAAGTCTCTAGCACAGAGATTGTAGTTAAAATGTTTTCTGATACAACAGCCTCTACATCATAACATTGCTGTTGGCTCACCTGACACAGCTACTGGCTAAGCTGCAACAGGTTGTATTTGAAACCAAGTCCTCAAAAACTGCCAGGCAAGCTCTATCCTGGCTCTGATGCAGATATGCAGAGCTCTTCATTAGGACATGTGACATGGAAGGGTTGGAGTTGAATGTTTCACATTTTGTAGTTGTGCATCTAAAACTAACACCCTAGAAAGACCTCTCATACCTGCAGTTCTGCTTTGCCACTTGTAAGCATGGGGAAGATAATGATAGAGTCACAGAATATTCAGATCCTCTCCTTTTGTTTTCCTCTGCATAGAGACATTGCAGGGCTGAACTGCATGCCAAATGTAGGACGGTTCATACACTTTCACCAGGCCGTGGGTCCCTACATGGGTAGAACTGCCCTTGTTCCAATGACAACAAAATATCCCTGATCTTAAAGCTAGCAGCCTACATTTTATGTCAAATCAGTATCAGAAATCAAGCATATTAATGAAATTAGTGGTGTGAGGTCATAGCACTGTCTGTAGAGCTCAGCAAGGGCAGCTGACAGTTGCTGCTCTGTGCAGTACGATGCTGTGTCTATCTGCTTCCCTTTGGGTGACGCTGTTACCGCACACAGGTCTGTAAGATCCCCTTTTGATTTAAGAAGTACATTTCTTGCCAAGAATGAATGAGCATCTTGTGCTGTAGGTGTACATCTTCCATTTAATTGGAAAAAATTAATCATTTTCATTGAACATCTAGTACTTGATGTTACGGTTCAAATGAAGGTCATTAAGAAAGCACTAAGGAAGGATAAATGTCAAGACCTCTGAAGGCAGCCATGAATAAATTTTTGGACAAATATAGGATAACATGCTGTAAAGGGGAATGGGGTAAATTAATTAATGTGAGACGATATATAAAAATATTAACAGTTTATTAATATTAAACATTCAGAACTCACATCACCCCAATCACCATTTAATAATAATAT
>VWYK01048663.1:9687-31221 GCA_013399775.1 Semnornis frantzii
CTCCCGCGCTCGGGCGCAGGGATACAATTAAATCAGTGTTCTGCTAACAATCTGCCGGCTAATAAGACATTTTCCTCCCTCTCCCTCCTCCCCCCCACTCCACCCCAATCCGTGTGTGATGGGAACGCTTTGATATGAGAGTGGACTCTAATGGGTTCGGTGTAAGGGAGCCTTAATTTATTACGTGCCTGTAATTGATGTTTGTATAAAGTAGCTCTTACAGCTCCTCAGAGCGGGAGATGAAAAGCAATCAGTCAGCCATTTGCCTCCAAAGGAAGGAGAGAGGAGAAGACAGACAGCGAGAGAGAACCAGACATACTCATCAAGCCTGGAGAAAAACCCAGAACGCCAAGGAACAAAACAAAATCCCCCACCCCAGGCAGCCTCGCCAGCAGCTCCACCACTGCTGGATATTACCACCAGTATCTCTGGGTACTGCTGTCAGCATCCCTGGGTATCACCACCAGCAGCCTCCGGTACCCCCACCAGCATCCTCTAGTACTCCCACCAGCACCTCTAAGTACCACTGCCATCATCCCTAGGTACCACTACCAACATCCTCAAATACTCATGCCAGTATCCCTCGGTACCACTGCCAGCATCCTCCAGTACCCTCACCAGCATTCCCGGGTACCTTCACTAACATTCACTAACAGTACTCCCACTAGGATCCTCCAGTTCCCCTATCAACATCCCTATTTCCCACTGCCAGCATCCCTGGATACTGCTGCCATTGTCCCTGGGTAGCACTACCGGCATCCTCCAGTACCCCCATAAGACTCCCTGAGTGTCACTGCTAAGATCCCTGGGTACCACCTCTGGCTACCCTGACCAGCATCCTCCAGTACACCCACCAGCATCCCTGGCTACTACCCCGGGGGACACCCACCAGCATCCCTGGGTACCACTCCTGGGTGCCCCCACTGGCATCCCTATTTCCCTAGTGCCCCCACCAGTATCCCTAGTTACCACTCCCTGGCTACCCCCTCAGCACCCCAGTGCTCCTTGGGCCATATCCTGCTGGGAACGCTGGGGTCGGGCAGCCTTGTGGCACCACGCCAGGGCAGGATGTGGCCCCCTCCCACGCCAGCAGCCGGCAAAGGGCTGATGAGGCGAGTCGGGCTGCGGCAGCCGGTGCTGAGCCGCTCTAACGACGGCGGGCGCTGGGCTGTCACGTGGCAGCCGGTGCTGGCTGGGGAGCCGTACGTCACTGGCCCCAGCAAACAAAAAAAATCGGTGCTAAATTGAATCAATCCATCTTGGAAATGGCTCTTGTCAGCCAGTGTCAGGGAGAGCGTCTGCGGGAGAGGGATCAGGCGGGGGCAGGCCAGCGAGGGCCAGGCGGTCGGCACCGGTGCCACGGCGCTGCTGGNGGGTTTAGGGGTCCTGAAGCTGCTACAGCACTGCCCACCAGGATGGAACTCACACGCCACTGTGCCACAGTTTTCCACACAGGAGATCCCATGCCCTGCTACCACCTGTTCCAGTGAAGACAACAGGAGAAAGCCCCAGGAGGGATGAAGACCTCCCCACAGCATCCATCTACACCCTAAGACCATGCCCAGAGCAGAGTGTGCCAGGTTGGGAAAGACGATGCTGCACCAGGAAGACAAAGACTCCAGGTCTTGACACAAATATAGATGGATCCTTGTTGGATGAACCCCGCAGCTTGGCAAATTAAAACACTGCGCGAAAAGGGGGGACAGAAGCTGCCCCAGTGATTGATTTGCCATCCAGGCATTGGAACCAGCTGAATATGTCACCCAGACAAGCCCTTGGAAAGCAGAAGCAAGCCTGGATTTATCCTCTGGTTGGACCAGAGACCATCAATCCCTATCCATACCTGGTTTAAGGTCCCCATCCTCCCACTCTGGTGCCCATGCTACCTGCTGACAATGGGTGTTATGGGCACCATGAAGATGGCATGTAGGAGGATCCAGGCATGGGAATACAAACCCAGGCTCATAACAAAGACAATTAGATGGGGAAGCATCCCTTGCACCGCTTCTCCTAATTAAGAACCAACCAATTCCCCAACCCTCCTGTTCCCCAGCTCTGGCAGAGCCTGTTGTTATCTACCTGCAGCTAATGCTACGCCTTGTATCAAATGGCTGGATCTTGGCTTCTGACAGCTTCCAAGACCTGTCTCTGGGACACGAGGGTTTCTAATTACTGGGTTTCATCACTGGAAGGTTGGGTTCAACACCCGTCACTCTCCCCGGGTGACATTTCTGCCCGGATTGGAAATCTAAACACAACCCCAGTCAGTTAAGGTTAAAAATACAGCACTCGACAGGACGAGGGGGGATCATAATTTGGGTCACCAACGGGTTTAATTAATTGGAGTGGAGCAATCAAAGCGTGGCGTGTGGTAATTACAACCCCAGGTTGGGGGAGGCGGCAGTACCCAGGTGATGGGATGCAATGGGATGCAATGGGATACTCCATCACTGTGGAGGCATCATCCTCGTCCCCACCGTGTGTGAAGAGGAATTCTAAGGATACGAGCGGGGAGTTCACAAGCACAGCATTCCCAGCAGACCATACATCAGCCCCTTGTGAATCCCAGCTAGGCAAAGTGGGGTCCATCCTCTGGTGTCCTAATCTCCATGTGGACACAGCCCAGGTTCCCAGCCACCACCACGGCTCTGCTGGGGTTGTGAGGAGTGATTTGTTTTCACCAATTATCAGGGCACTTTTCCCTTTGCTAGGACCACATTTAATTGATTGGAACCTATTGAAAACAAATTAACCAACACCGGAATGCAGGGACCTGTTTATGGCTCCTCTGTGGGGAGGGACATGTGAATGGCTCTGGCACATGGGTGATGCTGGTGAGGAGCTACATGGCCCCATGGCATCAAGAGGAGGAAGATGGTACAGACAAACACCTCACTATAACTGCTCTACAACAATTATGGCTGACACAAGGGGAAACTGAGGCACAGAGCAGCACAGAGCCCCAAGTCATGTTGCTTCCTCACCGGAAAAACCCAGAATCAAAGTGTTCATCCCTCCACCACCAGCCCTGAGGAGGGACACTCACGAGAAGCCAGCGACCATGACCCCATTAAGCGAACCTAGCTCGCATTAATTTGACCCCATCCACCATGCGCTAATCAGCTGTAACCGTGGCACCCCGCTCAATCCAAATTGATTTACTGAGCCTGGAAATGGATACAAATGTGATTAAAGGCTTTTTATTTTCCATAGGTCCTCTCTAAAATGATTTAAATCAATTGCTACGTGCAGGGTTCCTCCTCTTCTGCAGCCGACCCTGCGGCGCCGCGGAGGGGCAAAGGCCCTCCACGGCGCCGTGGGATCAGCCAAGGAGGGATTAACACCCCAGTTCCCATCACAAACCCCACAGCACCCACCCAGGGATAAAGCAACACCCTCATTTCTATTGCTGACCCACCTGCACCCTTCGCCAGACCCTGTGCATCCTTCCCCAGCGGGTTGCCGGCGCGCCGGGCGGCCCTTGGCGAGCGATCAAAGCCCATTAGGCTGAGCGCCGATGCGCGCCCGTTGCTCGTCAATTATTCAAACAATAATTGCACCCTTATTTAAAGTCTAGTCTTGCGTGCGCGGCACTGCAGGCTGCCAAGGCCCCACGTTAAGATTTACACCCCCGGCGCGCTCCCGTCGCCAATTAATTAAGCAAACACATTCCTCGGCACGCTCTCAGGTGTACAACCTGCCCCGGCATTGCTGGCGAGGTTCATCCCAGCGGCTCTGATGCAGCCCTGCCTGGTTCAGGGGTCTTGATCCTGCTTACAGGGTCATTATTTGGGTTCTTCGTGCTTACAGGGTCATTATTAGGGCTCCACATGGTTTGGGGCTCATTATTAGGGTTCTTCGTTGCCATAGGATCATCATTAGGGGTCCTCATGGATATGGGGTTGGTATTGGGGCTCCTTGTGGCTATAGGGTTGTTATTTGGGCTCCTCCTGTCTGTGGAGTTGTTATTAGTCCTCCTCATGGATATGGGGTCATTATTAGGGCTCCTTGTGCATTCATTATTAGGGTTTCTAGTGGTTATGGGGTTGTTGTTAGGGTTCCTTATTATTTGCTCTCCTCCTTATTAGGTGGTTATTAGGGCTCCTGGGTTACTAGGACCAGAGCTTTCCTCAAGGATGGAGACAGCTGCTTTTACCCTCTTCTCCAAAACTGATTAAATCCCAAGCAATCCCTTCAGCTACAGTTCTCCCAATTTCCCCTTTGGAAAAAGGAAGGGGAAAAAAAAAAAAAAAGGAAGGAGAAAAAAAGAGACAAGGGAAAAAAAAGAAGTGGGGAGGAGAAGGCTGACACCAGTGTCCCCTCTTCCCCTCTTCAGGTCCCACTGGTTGCCACCAGTACCTAACGAGGGGGGAGGCTGAGAGTGACAGTCACCAAGAGGTCAATTCATTCATCTGGCCATGTTATTACAAGGCCAAATTTATTGTCACCGGGCCACGTTAGCGCTGGCACCGAGGACGTGAGGTTGCACCCCTCCTGAATAAGCAGATAAATGAAAGACATCTGGAGAGCAGAATGAAGGGGCAGATTATTAATGCTGAAATTTAGAAGCCAAGGTCTAAGCCACGAATCCATCAGCGCAACCAGTTATGTCCAATAAATTAGGAGAGATAAGGATTGAAGGATGGTATATTAAAGGCAACATTCATTGCTGAACTGGCACCAGGGCTCAAAGGCATCCTCCTCACCCCCGGCGTTAACCCTTGCTGGCCAGGGATGTGGCAGAGCTGAAGAGGCAGTGCCCAGGGAGATGCAATCCATGGCCCTATAATGGGCCACCAGGTTGTCCTTGGTGGGCATAGGTGGGTGTGAGGAAAGAGTGTGCATGCTGATGGAGCACAAACGATGCAGCACTCAAGACAGCAAACATGAAGGCAGAGCCTGGACAAAAATGAGGCATACATGATGATGGAGTACACATGATAGAGCATGTATGAAGACAAGAGCGTGGACAAACATGGAGCACACATGATGGATCGCTCATGACGGAACACATGTGAAGACACAGCATGCGTGGTGCTGGAGCACATGCAAAGATGGAGTGTGCAAGATGATGGATCGTGTGCTAAGAACATGCACCATGACGGTGTGTGCACAATGGCATGTGTGCAATGATGGAGGGCACACGTGTGAGGGAGAGGCTGGCATAGAAGAGTTGGGGAGCCCCTGGTCATTGGCTGGGGAGGGCAGCAGTTCCCCAGTCCTTCCCACAGCCCATCCATCCTCCCCAATTAAAGGCTAATGGGCCTGGGGGCCACCATGGCTTCTTGCAGCCACAGCATCTGTGACCTTCGCCACCATCTCTCCTCCCCTCTATCCCTGGGCTGGGGTTCAGCTGGTCCAGTTGGTCATTTAGGGATAGATAGGGACCAAGGGGACAACTTGTCTGGACACCCCTGCTCCAGGCCAGATGGCTGTCACCAGGAATTGTCCCTCTTGTTCCTCCTGCCCTCAGCACCCAGCTGTCACCTAACCACAGGCCCCATTTTGTCCATCCCACCTCATGCTGCAGGTCACAGCACATCAGCACCTCCCAGCTGTGTCTGCCTCAGTTTCCCTAATGCCACCACAACAGGAATGGCAAGATCTGGTTCCCCAGTCTCCATTCTGCTGGCCCTGGGGATGATGCCAAAGCCTAGCACACCCCTGTACCCCCATATTCATGAGCCAGTCCTGCCAGGTGCATCGCCCAGGGAATTGAGGAGATATAGTGAGCCCGGGGCTTGTGAAACGGCAGCAGTATGACCCTGGGGCAAGCAAAGACCACCACCACCTCCATGGTACGATGCCTGGAAGAGTTAAAATCAAGATTTTTTACTCGCAAGCAACTTGGGACAGGAGTGACTGCTTGGCAGTAAGAGAGGTCCATGTATGTCTCCCCTTGGCACCCCAAAACTGACATTTGGGAAGAGAAGTGTGGGTTAAAATAGAGATGATGATGATGAAACTGGAGGTTTCCTGACACTGGTCCCTCCTAGTCCAGCAGCAGAGGTGTAGGGCAGGAAGGCACAAAGGGCCCCCAGAAAGCTCACCTGGTCCCCACAACATCCACCAACCATCCTGCCCCAAGTCCTTCCAGTACTCATGCAGCTTTCCAGTACTCCCTACTACAGCCTGCAGCTTGGGGCAGGGGTTTTGGCATCAATCTCCCTCCTTGCCAGGGCTGCAGAGCAAATTTCCAACAGCTTCATCTGGCAGCTGAGGGATTTGGGATTTGTTTAAGCTCTTTTCACCCTCCTGACTTTAATCAGCGCATTTGCCCGACCTCCAACCCGCTGAAACCACAGTCATGCCGGCGGTGACACTGGAGGGTCCTGGCTCGGGGCGATTCCCAGCACCAAAGCCCAGGGCTGCCCCCAGCCCAGGGCCAGGATTAGCTATCAAATAACTTTGCATTTAAACCCTTTTTAACAGGGCTGGAGGTCGGGAGTGAAAGGGCAGAGGTTAAGCCTGGCCATGGCCGGGCGCTGACCCCAAGCAGGGGGACGCCAAGGAGGGGACAAGGCGGCACGCTGGGTCAGGGGAGGGGTGCAGGGCCCTCAGCCCTACCATGCCACCCACCCACTTCCCTCCTACCGAGGACAGTGATGCTGGTGAAGACATCACTGGAGATGTCCCCTAGCCTGGTAGCCCCCATCACTTACTGAGGTTCTGCAGCAAAGATGACCAGCTCTTCATCTCCAGCATCACGGGAGGGCTCCTGTGTCCCCTGCCCTGTCCCAGCACTCAGGCAACCAGTGGGGCTTGGCACCAGTTACACGCTCCCAGGGTGGGATGTGTGGCACCAACGATGAGTGTCTGGCTGGAGACAGCGACCATTTTATTCCTTTTTAACTCTGCCTGTGTGGCTCTGGCGCACTCATCCTCCCCCTCGCCATCGCCCAGGGCTGGTCCTGAGTTCGGGAAGCTTTTGCTTTTCCCTCCCTTCCCTCCTCCTCCCTCCTTGCACTTGATAGCAGCCTTGTCAAGGCTGCTGAGTTGCTGCTGACCCCTGCCCCGTCGCTGCTAATTAAGGCTGCACAGTGACAGTTCAAGTGCCTCGCCGCCAGTTTCCAGCACTGCTGCTTCTAATTGGAAATGCTTTTTTATTTCTCTATAGCCACCGTGTTGGGGCTGGGGGTTGGTTCACAGCCATCCCACTGGGTGCTAGGGTAGGGGGATGCAGCACCCTGCCCTCACCTCCATTGGCATCCTGGACATTATGCTCATATGTGGGTCGAAATTATCACAAAGGTGATGCAGATGTGGGTAAAAAGATCCTGAAGTCAGGAGGAAAGTGGGAAGAAGGAGGAAGGAGAGGAGCAATTCCCTCCACGAGCTGGGAAGGGCTGCAGACACCCCATGCCAGTGCCTCCTAGTGTGTTTTTGGATGGCAAAGAGGAGAGAGGGCAGTGGGCATGGCGAGGAGCCAAGGAACACAGCCATATCTCCCAGCAGCAGAGCAGGAGCTGGCATGGGCATGGAGTATCAGCTGCGACACCTGGATCTTGTCCCCGTCCCTATTCACAGCCCTGGCTGCCCCCCTGCTGAGACCCTACAGCATCACAACACTTGTGTGCACCCCACAGCAGGGCCACAGCGGGGTAGCAGGGGCACTCCAAGCAGCCACCTCAGCCATGCCTGCCTCTGCCGTGCCAGCAGCCTGATGGGTCCATTGTGTCGTGACAGACGAGCTGCTTTATCGCGGCGAGGGAGCCAGCGCCAGCCGCTGTCCTGACCCCGCCGTCAGGCTGAGGAGAAACAGAGGAGGGTTTGTATCATCCGGGCGGGTCAGAGGGCAGGGGAGGCAGCCAGCCCCCCCGCGCTCCCAAATTCCTGGCATGCACACCCAGCCAAGCAGCTGCATGTGGCCTCTGCCCCGTAGGTTGTGGGAGACTGGTAGGGTGTGGGGACACCCCGAGTCCCCACATCACCCATGCAGCCTCCCCTTGTCACCCCATGACATGAGGACTGCTCCTTGAAATGATGTTCCCAGTCTGCCTTGCCCCACGGCATCTCTGAAACAGTGTCCCCAACCTGTTCTGTCCTGCAGCACCCCTGAAACAATGTCCCCAACCTACTTCACCCTGTAACAGCCCTGAACTAGTGTTCCAGACCTACCCCATTCCACAGCACCTCTGAAATAAGTGTCCCCAGCCTGTCCTGTCCTGCAGCACCACTGAACTGATGCCCTCAACCTGCCCCATCCCAAAGCACCCCTGAACCATGCTCTGTGCTAGGCACAAGCTGCCACTGAAGGAAGACGAGCAACAGGAATAGGGATGTTCACAACCACCCCAGTGCTCACCTACGAAAGCCACCCTAATGTCTCCCCACGCAAACCAGTAAGCAGTGGGGTCACCATTCTTCCTATGCCGCCCCAAAAGCTGTTTTGGACAGGCACTGGGCAATGCCATCCAACTCAAAGCTGTCCCCACAATGCCTGTCCCTCTGGAGCCAATCCCACTGGGCTGGTGTTCCCAGGGAATGGCCAAGCTGTGGGAGCACAACGGTGCCAACCATGGGGTTTAGAGTCCATCTGTGTCACCTCACCCTGGAACAGAGGGTCTTCCAGGAAGGGGGCAGCAAAGCCCCCCAGAGCTACACGAAGCTCCCTTGTCCCTCCCTCCCCTCCCAGCAGCCTTTGTGCCCCACCCGAGCCAGCACCTCCGGGGTGGACGCATTAAGGCAGCACAAAGCAGAGCTAAGAAGCATCTCGGCTGCAATTTTCTCTGTTCCATTATTGACAAACAAGCTGCTTGGCGCAGGTGACAGCGAGACCAAGTGAGGCAGCTGGGCCACCACCACCACCATCACCGTATGTGCCAGCCCTGTGCTGTGCCAGCTGGCCTGCCCCGTGGCACAATGCCAGCAGCGATGCCCTCCCACCCACTGCATCCTGAATCACTTCAGCTTCGAGCCCTCTTTGGGTCACACAGATCCAGAAAAGTCATCCCTAAAAAACAGAGGGGAGAGAGGGAGTTGTGAGTGCTCTGACATGCAGTCCAAGTGCCCGGTCAGGTGCTGGTTTGCCACTGGGCACCCCCTTTCCCCCCCCGGGTTGGGGCAACCGGGCACAGTGTGTGGCGAAGTCTGTCGTTAGTGTCGTGCCAAACCCAAAGTGGCTGCTTCGAAACGGCAATCCAATAAAAGTGCTACTTGTCTATTTATCATCCTCAGGGCTTTTTATCACAGTGCAGATGGCTGCTACCTTCGCAAGGCACAGCAGTGTGCTGGCACGCACCCGCCGCACAGAAGCTCCAACGCTGCAGAGTCTGTGCCTACACCTGCGAGGAGCCGCCGGGCCGCCTGCTCCAGCTCTGCCGGCCGGTGAGATGGGCAGTGCCGCCTGCCAGCACCTCACCACCCCTTCACAGGCACAGCCCCTGCCTGGGTGCCGTTTGTACTGGGTGTTTGCACTGGGCATCTTCACCTGGTGCTGGCACCAGGCGTTTGCAGGTGGCATTTCCTTGGGGGGTTTGCATTGGGCATTTGCACTGAGTATGTTCACCCAGCACCAACACCGGGCATTTGCAGGGGGTGCTTTCATGGGTGGCATAGGGTGTTTGCACAAGGCACTTGCACTGAGCATCCACACCAGGCACTGGCACAGTGTTTGCACTGGGCATCAGCACAGGGCATTTACAGGAGGCATTTGCACAGGATGTTTGTGCCGAGCATCTGCATCAGAGATTGGCATGAGGTGTCTGCAGCGAGCATCTGCACAAGGCATGCTCACCAGGCATTTCCACGAGGCATTTGTACTGGGCACGTTCACTGTAGATGTTTGTCCATGGTTTCCACAGGGCACTTGCACCAGGCATTTGCACAGGACATTTTTCATTAGGCATCTACGAGGCATTGCCGTGGAGTGTTTGCACCAAGCACTGGCATGGAACATCTGCATCAGGCATCTGCATGGCGTTATTTTCCTAGAGCATTTACCAGGGCATCTACACCATGCATCAACACCAGGCATTGACACAGGGTGTTTGCACCCTCCATCACCACAGGACATTTGCATTGGACATTTGGTCCAGGCATTGGCACTGCGCACCTGCACCAGGTATTTGCATGGGGTGTTCACACAGGACATCTGTACCGGGTGTTTGCAGAGGGCGTTAGCAGCGGGCGTCAGCACAGGACATCTGCAGCCTGTAATTACTGCAGCCGCGGTTTCTGGGCAGCGGCAGCAGCGGTGCGGGCACAGGGCAGTGGGTGGGAGCCACCAGACCAGGTGATTAAAGCCGTATGAAATATCTGTCTGCACGCAGGAGCGGACACACCTAATTATCCAGCCGGAGTCGGGCGGCAGGGAGGAGCGGTCCCAGCGCAATCACATAATCAAGTGCAACGCGGGACCAGGCCTGGCACGGGCGGTAATTAAGAGACGGGAAAGCCAGGATTGCAATGGCTGCGGGCAGAGGTGGGTAGCGGGCAGGGGTCTGGCAGGAAATCCGACCCAAAGCAACTAATCCAATTCATCCCAATCAATCCAACTCAACCCACCCAATCCAGTGAATCCATCTCAACCCGACTCAACCTACCCAACACAGCTCAACCTAATCCAACTCAATCCCACCTAACGCATATCAACCTAATCCAACTCAATCCAACCTCTCATCAACCCAACCCAAACCAACTACACCCATTCACAAGTCTGAAGACCCCTGGCTTCTTTGGGGCTCCTCATTTGGTGAGCTCCAAGATAGGGAGTTCATATCCCCGTGCCAAGATGTTGGCCCAGGCACCGCGTCCCCAAACCCGACCTGCTCACAGCAAACACCTCTGCTGCCAGCATGATGTCAGCACACTCTGGCAAAGCCTGGAGCTGATTTGCGTTCTTGGGTGTGATGCCAGCACACTCCACCCTGGCCGCAGGCACTGATGAGGCACCGTTGCATGGGCCTCAAAAGAGGTCCGCTGAGCAGCAGTGGCAGTAAGAGATAATGCCAGGATGCCAAAGGCAGGCGCCGCTGGAAAAGGCGTCTGCAGGGCGGCGGGGGTGGCCTGCTCCACCTCTTGCACCACAGCCAGAGCCATCAACCCACGCTGCCACTCCCCGAGCGGGTCCAGCAGGTCAGGAGTGCCCCGGGGAGCTGGTGAGTGCCGCGTCGCCCTGCCTGCACCCGTCACCCAGCGTCCGCAGCACCGCTGCAGGGACCCCACACCCATACCTCCCACCCCGGTCCAGCCGCCCCAGCCAGTTGGGAAGCGGCCGGGCTTGCCCAGGAACGCTGCTTGCATCAGCCCCAGCCCAGCTGGCACCGCTTGCAGGCAGGTATGTGCTGTGCTGTGCCATGCCAGCAGGCAGCATGCCGGGGTCAGACCCTGGCAGAGACATAGTGGGGATAAGGGCATCAGATGCAGCAGGGATAAGGGCATCCCTGACACCCTGCATGCTCCAGGAATGGTGCACAGGGAACATTCATGGCAGGCAATGACTGCACAGGAGCAACCCCAGTTCCTCAGCATTTCAGCCCTGGCATGCTGCGAGTTCCCTGTCCCTGGCACGGTGACAAGCCCCAGCTCCCTGGCATGGTAGCAGGCAGGAGGGGACACAGGAGGATGTCCCTTCCCTGTCTTCTCCATGGTTTGGGTTTGGGGTGGTTTTTTTTTTTTTTTGGTATCAAAGCTCTCCAGAACAAAGTACACACTCTACCTCTTCAAACCCACCACCATCTGTCCATCCGTCTGAGCGCCGAAGCCACAGCCCTGCCGTTCGGAGCGGCCGCCTCCGAGCAGATGGTGCCAGGGGAAGGACAAGCCGCTGCCACCATGCAAGGGCTTCACCGGTTGCGGGTCACCACGGCTCCATCATCAGCCCCTGACCCCTCCATCCTCCCCCCGGCACGGTAATTACCCACCGCGCCAAGCAAACAGCCTGCGCCGGGTCATTGTCCTGCACACCAACAAAGGGCAGCCGGCGGCGGGACCTCCTGACCCCTGCCAGCCCCTGCTGACCCCTGCCACCCCTCGCTGACCCCTGCCCTCCGCCAAAAGAGCAATAAATCACAGTGATGGGACAGGATGGGCTGGTGGAAGGGGACAGGGATGAGGACTCCTTCCACCACTGCCACCAAATGGGTAGACCCCATGCACCCAAGTAATAAACTCCAATTAGTGATACCCCTCCCTGGCAAAGAAGACCTGTCCTTGCTTTCCTTGGAGACAGGCACACAGTCCATATGTGCTCTGAGGCAAAGCAGCGGGGTGAAAGATGCTTCTGCCCTGCCCCAGCATCCTCGGTCACAGCCTATTAATGGGGAATTTCATGGGTGGGGTATGGCGGAGCCTGGCCAGGGAGCATGCTGGAACCATCTGTTCACAGGACCCGGGGCTGTTCAGCCACCCTGACCTCGGTGTGGCAAACAGTTCAGAGGGGCAGATGTCGCTTCCTCCCTCCCCTCAGGGCCACAGGTGTGTCACCTCCTGGGCTCAGCATCACTGAGAGTCCTCAACAATTTGTGGTAGACCCTTGAACCAAGCTGGGGACAAAACGAGGCCCAGCGCAAAGGCGTGTTGTAAAGACCTGTCAAACTCACTGCAAGAGTGATACCTCCCCAAAGATGGGTCTCTGAGGGGGATTCGAGCATAGGGCAGAGGATACCTGCTTCCTCCTGGCACCTCAGGTACCACAGCCAGCTCAAGCAGGATGCCACTGTGTGGCAATCCTGGCACTGGACGGTGGGATTTGGAGAGCTGGTTGTGCCCAACTCCCAGCCTGCTGAGCTCATGCCTCGCAAAACACCACACAAAGGCAGCTTGGCTTTGCCACCACACACACGTGGCATGGCACAGCACAGCACGGGAGCAAAGGTGGCTCTCCAGCAGCAGATCCTGGCTGGATCCAGCCCGGTTTCCTGCAGGTTGCCGGGAGTGGCTATCACCGGTGTCTTTGGGACTGATTAAAATTCATTCTGCATGATTTAGGACCTAATCTGGGTGAAACTCCACAGCGCTTTATTAATAGCACATTAGCGGGTAATTCATGCATTGGGATGAAAAATCAGCCTGTGTTTGCTCCAGGAGCAGGGAGTGGGACACGGTTTGGCAAGGGAGGGGACACAAAACACACACAGGGAGGAGGGGGGGCACCCCACTCGCTCAGCCTCCCGCACCTCCCCATCACTGCATCCCAGCGAGGCAGCAGCCCTTCTGACAACTGCCACCACTCATTAATCTTGACGAGTTTTCTGCTGAATATTCTTCCACGGGCTTTCAAACCGTTCACTAATTGCAATTAATCACTTACCGAAACAGATGTCAGGAACAATGGAATTGGGAAGTCTGGAGGCTTGATAAAGCTGTCAGAGGAGCGCGCTCATGTGGCGGCGGGTGCCAAAAGGCGCCGGCAACACCTTCCCCCTACCATGTGCTGAGGGGGACCTGGTGACCCCTCATTGCCTGCATGGCATCTGTCTGCCCTAGGAAGGGGTACAAGGGGCTCCGCATCCCCAGTAGCTACCGGTGTGATAAGGTGGGACATGGGTACTGGTTTTTGGTGCCGTGCCAGTACCCACACCTGCGAGGATGCCATGTAGCATTGCTTCACGCTGGCACTAGGAAGTCTTGGTCTCTCCTCTCCCTTTGGAAAGATGCAGAGGAACCTTGTCGGGGTGTCACGTCCGCCGTGCCTCGCGCAGGCAACGGCACGTTCCCTGTCCCTGCCAGACGCTGCTTTAGCACCAGCAGGGATCCACCAGCCTTCCCCGGCGGGCGCCGCGCTGTTTACCCATCACACATGAAAGGTGCCGAGCTGACAGCTCTGGAGACAGGAGGGAGAGAGCTCCCGGAGACACTGACGGGGCCAAAGCTCCCCAGCGCCTTCATTTCCTACCCTTCAAGACTTTAAAGGCCACCCCAAAGATGACCTCAGCAAAGGGTAGCCCTGAGCTTCTGCTCCCCAGGGAAGGATAAAGGACATGGTTTATTGGTGACCTGGTAGTGCTGGGTTAATGGTTGGACTTGATGATCTTAAAGCTCTCTTCAAACTAAACCGATTCTGTGACTCTCTGACTCTAAGGAGCCTGCAGCTTCACCAGCTGGGGCTCTGAGCACTGCTACAGTCCCTTGGCATGGGGGCATCCTTTGGGAACAAGCCTGAGGACAAGCTGTGAAAGGCAGGGTTTTCCCAGTCCCTCCACGAGGCTATGCAGCCTGAAGGCACCAAGTGCAATTAGCCCCAAGTCCCTCAACCACAGTAGGGACACGGCAGGTGACACCACTGCTGCAACACTGCCACGGGGACACACATGCCTCCCTAGCAGGCACTGCCCAGGGGACTAGAGCATCTTTCTAGGGCTGGCACGGTGCGAGCCGAGCCTGAGGCTTGTGACCGGTGCGGCCCCAACACATGTTCCAATAAATATTCCGCACAGACACCGTTCCATATGTATGATCCGGTGGGGTGATGATTTTTCCACTGATCACTGGAAGTGACAGCTGTGCAGAGAGCAGGAGAAACAAAGGCACCGACTGCTCTCCCCGTTACACTCCGCTAGCGACATGATGGTGTGACACGGAGCGGCAGCATCTGGTGGCGCTGGGACCAAGAACCGGGATGGGACGCCTGTAGCGCTGGGCACAAAGGGATGCCAGTGGGGACGAAGTGGAAATGGGGATGGGGTGCCAATGGGGTAGCAATAAAAGCAGGGTGGCAATAAGGGTAGGGTGGCAAAAGGTTGACAATGGGAAAGCGTCCATGGGGATAGGATGGCATTGGGAACAGGGTGACAATAAGGATGGGGTAGCAATGGGAACAGAGTAGACATAAATATGGTGTGGTCATGGGGACAGAGTGGCCATGGGAATGGGATAGAAATAAGGATGGGGTGGCAATGGGGATAAGATGGCAATAAGGATAGGGTATCAAGTGGAACAGGATGGAAAGAAGGATGAGGTGGACATAGGGACAGGATGGCCATGGGGTGACAGTGGAGACAGGATAGCAATAAGGATGGGGTATGAAGTGGAACAGGGTGGTCAGGGTGGCCATGAAAATGGGATAGCAATGAGGATGGGGTGGAAACGTGACCAGGGCACTCATGGGAATGGTTTCCATCTGTCCTGACATGGCCAAAGCACTGGGTACCAGGGAACACCAACCATCAGGACAGGGTACCAAGGAGCACTCAGCCATTGGGATGGGGTACCAGAGAGCACCCGGATATGGGGACAGAGTAGCAGGGAGCACCCAGCCACTGCAGCACCTGGCCCAGGCATGGTCAATATTTGCATTTGATTTGCAGGCGTCTCCTCGCAGATAGTGGTGGGGCCGCAGCACGTAGAGGAGTGAGAAGCGCTGGGCTGGGTTAATTATTAGTGAACATGCAAATTCCCCCCTACATGAGCTAACAATAAACACCACGATTTTCGGCGAGATAAACAGGGCTTTAAATTTCCAGCAGCCTTTACTGGTGTAAAAATAAGCGTCCCTTATTTATTTAGCTCCTTTGAGAAACCACATCAGTCCCCAAACACAGTCTTTTACTGTCAAGCTACAGTAGAAGCCTTTATAGGCGGCGAAGATCCTGACAGCTACCCCTAGCACAACCATCTTTTATTCATGCTCATAATATAAACTCTATTGCCTCAGAAACAAAAGGATTTAACCCGTTGCTGGCCGGGTGGCAGCAGCCAAGTGCAGGTCTCCACCAGGGGCATGTGGCTGAGATGGCTTTGCTCCACATGGGGACATCCCACAGGGTCATCACCACCTCCTCCTAGGGACAGTTCCAGGACAGACCCCCTGCCCCACTGCATCAGCACATCTAGGGCTGAAATAAAGCCCAAAACAACACAGATACCCCCAACCTCGACCCATTAGGCAAAGCCTCCTTGCTCTGCGGCTCCGAATCCCGCACAGAAGCAGCAGTTCCAGGAGTGGTTCGTATTTAATAATGCAATTTATATTCCACTCTCCACATAAACTATTGTAAAGGCACACTAATGTAAAAATACATCTGGCTTGTCAATAGTTTATCTTCTGGATCTGCATCTAAATCCCTGGGCATTCTTGACTTATGGCTGCACCAGTGTCTAATGAATAAAAAGGTGCAAATTATAGGGCCTTGCTTTAATGCTCATCATAAAATTAGATGATAGTTGCAAAAGCTGCATTCTCCTGCCCACAGCGCAGCGATGGTAAGCTATAAATAAAGTGTATTTAATGTATCCCAGTGCTGCACAGAGCCAGGAAACAGTATGTTACTGCACAGCCTTCAATGGATCCGCCACCAGTTCAATGAAGTGATAACTGATCCATCATGTGAATTTATGTTAACTGTCTGCTCGCAAAGTCACGGCCCCAGCACTGTAAATAGCCGACAATCCTTCCAGCCCAGCCTGCCTGCCAATAAACCTGTCACTGGCAGCCCCGGGAGCAGCCACCTTAGGACACCGCAGACAAACCACTATGCTCTTGGGTTTCCTCTTGGGTTTTCCATCCATTTTTTGTCCCTATGGCTCATTGCTGCCAGGTCTTGGTTTACCTGCAGCTGTGTTGGGCACTGGGGAGGCCACACCTTGAGTATTTGGCTTAGTTTTGTGCCACTCAATCCAAGAAGGACATTGAGGTGCTGGAGTGTGTCCAGAGAAGGGCAGTGAAGACGGCAAAGGGTCTGCAGAAAGAGAGAAGGGTCTAGAGAACTTGTAATGAGCAGCTGAGAGAACTAGTTGGTCGGCCTGGAGAAAAGGAAGCTGAGGGGAGACCTTCTCACTTTCTACCTCTCCCTGAAACCAGGCTGTAATCAGGTGAGAGGTGAGATCTCTTGTCCTAAGTGATGGGACAAGATTGCTCCCTCCCTGGCGGTATTCAAGGCCAGGTTGGATGAGGCCTTCAGTAACCTGTACTAGTGGGAGGTGTCCCTGCCTATGGCAGGGGCTTGGAACTAGATGATCCTTGAGGTCCCTTCCAGCCTTACCATTCTACGATTCTATGATTTCTAGAGGAAACAGACTCAAATCTCCAGGAGTGGTTTAGGTTGGACACAAGGAACAATGTCTTCCCCAAAAGAGTTGTCAAGGTGTGGAGCAGGCTTCCCAGGGCAGTGGTGGAGGCCTCGTCCCTGGAGGGGTTTCAAAGCCATGGAGATGTGGTGCTGAGGGACATGGTTTAGTGATCATAGAATCATAGAATCAACCAGGTTGGAAGAGACCTCCAAGATCATCCAGTCCAACCTATAAGCCAGCCCTATCCAATCAACAGACCACAGTACTAAGTGCCTCATCCGGTCTTTTCTGAACACCTCCAGGGATGGTGACTCCACCACCTCCCTGGGCAGCCCATTCCAATGCCAATCACTCCCTCTGTGAAGAACTTCCTCTTAATATTCAGCCTATACCTCCCCCGGCACAACTTCAGACTGCATCCCCTCATTCCATTGCTGGTTGCCAGGGAGAAGAGACTGACCCCCACCTGTCTACAGCCTCCTTTCAGGTAGTTGTAGACAGCAATGAGGTCACCCCTGAGCCTCCTCTCCTCCAGGCTAAACAACCCCATCTCCCTCAGCCTCTCCTCACANCTATCCAATCAACAGACCACAGTACTAAGTGCCTCATCCGGTCTTTGCTGAACACCTCCGGGGATGGTGACTCCACCACCTCCCTGGGCAGCCCATTCCAATGCCAATCACTCCCTCTGTGAAGAACTTCCTCTTAATATTCAGCCTATACCTCCCCCGGCACAACTTCAGACTGCATCCCCTCATTCCATTGCTGGTTGCCAGGGAGAAGAGACTGACCCCCCCCTGTCTACAGCCTCCTTTCAGGTAGTTGTAGACAGCAATGAGGTCACCCCTGAGCCTCCTCTCCTCCAGGGTAAACAACCCCATCTCCCTCAGCCTCTCCTCACAGGGCTGTGCTCCAGGCCCCTCACCAGCTTCATTGCCCTTCTATGGACACATTCCAGTACCTCAACATCTCTATTGAATTGAGGGGCTTGGACTCAATGATCTTGAATGTCTTCCTCAATGCAAACAATTCTATGCCTCTGTGAGTCTTTCTCCATCATGTACAGGGCTTTGCAAGCCCATGCCATGGTTTTCCACTTCCCTGGAGCTGTCACATCAGAGATGCGGGATGCTCAGATGGGATTCAGGTGGCTGGCAGGAGCATGGGTAGAATGGATCCTGTTCAGGCAACAGGCACATGCTGGTGGCAGGGGATAGGGTCAAAATGGAGTCCGCCTGGCTTGTGAGCTGCGATGCAGAGCCAGGAGACCACGTGCATGGAAGGTTAAAAAGACTAACTGCACTGTGCCTGGGAATCATCCCTCTCTGGCAGAGCTCTGTGTCCCAGCAATGGCACCTGGGAAGATGTCCTGAGGAAGAAGATGCCCCTAGGAAGGGGTCCCCAGGATGTGGTCCCCAGGAAGGAGGCGTGTCTAAGAAGGAGATATCCTCAGGAAGATGTGGTCCTTGTAAAGGAGGTGTTCCCTGGAACCAGATGTCTTTGGGAAGGAGATATCCCTAGGAAGGAAATAGGCTGAGAAGAAAACGTCCCAGTGAAGGAGACATTCCCAGAAAGATGTCCCCAGGATACAGATGTCTTTGTGAAGGAGATGTCCCCAGGAAGACAAGTTTCCTAGGAAGAAGATGTGCCTGAGAAGGAGATGTCCCTGGGAAGATGTGGTCTCTAGAAAGGAGATTTTTCCAGGAAGATGTCCCCAGGATGCAGATGCCACTAGGAAGATGTCTGTGGAAAGTACACATTCCTGGGAAGATGTCCCAGGAAGGTGTCATCTGCAGGGAGCTGTCCCAGGAAAGATGTCCCCAGGAAGGAGACATCCTTGGGAAGGAGATATCCCCTGTTCAAACAGCCCAAAGCCAGGGAGATCGTCCCTCCATGTCCAGCCTGCAGCTGGGGATGCAGGGCCAGACTCCAGCTGATGAGGACCAGGGAATGGCTGTGGGGACACAACCACCCTTGGGGAGCCCAGGAGGAAGCCGAGGACCCCAATGCGGTGGGAAGCAGCATTTGCCATTACCCCATTCTCATTAAGGCAGTGCTGAGCAGTCCCTAATAATAGCAACAGTAAATTCTCGTAACCAATTCGGGTCCATTTCTATAAATAATGTAGAATCTTTTTTATTTACTGACAGGTTGTAAAAGTATCAGCAAGAATAATGTGAAATCAGGCGCTGCTGAATAATTCACGGCAGCAGCTCGGCACTCCCCAGTCCCCTGCTCCCCTGGCCCTGGCGTTTACACCATAGCACCTTGCACCCAGGTTTATCTCATAAACCCTAGGACTAACGACCTGGCACTAATTCTTTATCAACCAGGGCTTTGACAGTGAGGAACTAGAAATAAAAATAACCCTGGGTGCACCCTATTAAAAATGCGTGGGTCCATGTGCTTGCCTCCACAACGAGCTGGTGATCCCAGGAATGCACAGCACCTGGAAGCAATTCCCTCCAGCCTCCAGAGACCCTCCAAAAATTATTATTAATTAGCAGCACCTGCAGCTCTGTGCTGGCATCACGAGGTAGTGAGAGCAGGAAGGGTGGCATGATCCTGCTGGGACATGGGCACATTGGTAGGACTCTTGGGGATGCTGGCACAATAGGACCCATGAGAATGATGGCAGGACCAATAGGGACACCAGCAGGACCCACAGGGACAGCGACAGGAGCCACGGGGACACCAGCAGAACCCATGGAGGCGACGGCAGGAACTATGGGGACGCCACCAGGATCCATGCAGGTGATGGCAATAACTATGGGAACACCAGCAGGGTTCAAAGGGATAATGGCACGACCCATGAGAACACCAGCAAAGCCCACGAAGATGGCAGCAGGACTTACAGAGACGATGGCAGGATCCATGGGGACAATCACAGGACGCTCACTGTCCTTATACCCCCCTCGGTGATGCTAGCTCGGAGCAGCCAACCCTCACTGAGGGCAGATGAATTAAATTTGGGCTGAAAGCCCAGCTTGCTGGGGCAGCTAATCCCTGTAACAACCTGATCCGGTGTCCCTCATCCCTCCGAGAGTGATGTGGCCAGCGGGACCCCCCCTCTCTGCAGCTCCCCTCCCCAGAACAATACCTCTCCATCGCTGTTTTGATGTGCAGCACAAAGCCGGGAGAGCTTTCCATGTAACATGATAAAAGCAAGCCCCCAGCCAGCACAATTATTTGATAATTCTCCCTTAACACCCATCAAATTAAAGCAATGTCCAAGGGCTGCCTGAAGTGGCACTGATAGGTATTAAACTTTAATGAGATTTAATGGCACTGCCCTACTTTTTAAGCGCTCGGGTCCTGCGTTTATGAACATTTAATTTCCCAGGCCCTGACCTCTTTCTTTTTTTTTTTTCCCTTTTCCTTTTCCCCCTCCCTGTTTCCCCCCTCCCCCAGTGCCCCCCTTTCTCTTTGCCCACCCGCCCAGCTGGTTTCTGTTAGCCCTGACCTGGGCTGCTCGGGATGCTCAGCCCTTTGGAAATCTCCAGGGTGAGATGTTGACTCTAGTAGGGAGCCCAGACAGAGCAGGGAGGGGGAACCCAGGGAAGGAAAGAGGGAGGGGAGCTGGCAGTAGGGGGGCAGATATGATTCACCAGCCAAATTTATGGAATGACTTAATTAATTTGCTCCTGGATGACACCACACCGTGGGTTGGGCTGGTCTGACGCTTCTTATCCTGCTGCTCACTTTGCAAGTGAGTTTGGTTAAGCACCATCTAAAATCAAGCAGCTCCACTGCTGCAAAACTGCAGTGACAGGAAAAATTTGGGGGTGTTATACACCCAACACCCCCAGGGACCAGACACAACCCACTGATGCAGTTTGTTGCTGCCCTCTAGTGTGTATGGGACAGGCCAGACCCTGCTGTCGCTTGTCCCCACGTCCCCTGGGCCACACAGGATACTGTATTGCAAGCAGGTCTGGCTGCTGAAATGCTCAGAGCACTAGGGTGCAGAGAAACATAATCCCAGCACCCCACCCTGGAACCCTGCCAGCTCCCCAAAATCCCACTAATGGGGCTGCAATATGGGCACCAGGGCACACAGAACCAGTCAGCACCACGTATCACTTCCTGCTCTGTGGCATGGCCCTAGTGGGATGCAAGATGCCACATCTCCTACCACACTGGGATGCAAAAGGAATTGAGGTACTCAGGCTGGCACCAGCATCTCCCAACAAAAGGGGCTGCTGGCATGGGTGCCACCATTGCTCACCCCATGGCACAAGAGACAAGCTCAGAGTTTAAAAGAGGTTTGGATGAGGAGCTCAGGGACATGTCTGACAGTTGTGTAGAAGGAGATGTTAGGTTATGATAAGACTTGATGATCATAACTTCTTTTTCAACCAGGCAATTCTATGATCAAATCACAGATTGAGGAAATCAAAGGTTGGGGAAACCGAGGCAGGCACTTTTCTGCACTGAGAATATCCCCCTCCCACTTCCTAAAAGCCTCCCCCAACACCCACCCCAAGCACTGAGAGCCCAGTTGCAGGAATGCAAAGGCAGGGCAATAAAAAGGAGCCTTATCAAGCCCCAGCAGAGCCAACAGCCCACATTGAGGCAGGGAGG
>VWYK01048663.1:66999-79059 GCA_013399775.1 Semnornis frantzii
CCAGGGGTCCAAGGGGATGAAAAGGAAAAGGGCAGCAGCTGCCGGCAGCAGGACCCTGCCTGCCCAGCGCTGGTGACTGCGACACGGAGGCCACAAAGGCTGGCCAGAAATAGCAGCTGCAAAGCCAGCACCACACGGCAGTACCCAAGATGGGGACAGTAGGAGCACATCAGTTCCAGGTGCCATGGGAGTGCCCAGTTCCCAGTTATCCTGTCCACTGAGCCCTCTCAAATCCACTTTGTCCCAAGGGATCCCACCTCCTCTGAGAGCAGTGAACCCAAGGGAAGAGAGCACCACTTGTCTCAGGGTCCCCAATGTGCCAAAACATGGATGGTCTCATCCTTCTCAGCTCTCTCTTTGGGTACTGCAAAATCCCAGCCTGCCCTGGGTGCAACCCAGCCATCAGCTCTGCACCGACAAGGGAGATAGCACCTATGATATCCATGGTCCCAAACATCCTCTGACCAGTTGGTCCTTTCTGCAAGCTAGAAGCAAACATCTGCTGGTATCATCCAGGCTTTGTCCTCTGCCTTCTGGAGCCCTTCCTTCTGCACTGAGCAGAGGGCAGCAGGCAGGGGGCCAGCCTGGCCAGAAATAGGGCAGCAAGTGGGGGGAGAAATGCAGCAAAGGGACAAAGAGGGAGAAAGACGTGCATGAAGAAAGAAGCACAATAAAGGACGATTTAGGGTTCATCAGAAGCCCAGCAGCTGAGGTGCAGAAAGGTTGTTGAGAGCAAAGGTTGCCCGTGCATGGGAGGAGGCATATGGGCACAGCACAATTTGCTTCTCCTTGAGGGGTACAAATACTGGGGTGACATATCCCCCTGGCACAGCATTGTGAAAGCAGCAGCAGGGAGGGTGAAGTGCCCAGCACCCAAGCACATCCCCACCAGGAGCCCGAGCCAGCAGCTGGGCTGCAGAAGAAACCTTAGTCATGAAGCGCTCTGCCAAGCCAAGAACTGTCCTGGCCAGCACAGGGCTGAGCTTGCCAGGCCACTGAAAATAATGGGGAGCCAGGGGAAGAGCCAGGACCAGGGTGGCCTCCACCCTGTCACCGCCCTGCATGCTTCACTCTTGGGAAGGAGCCATAGGCAGCAAAGGGATTACAGGGTACCAAGCACTGTGTCCCCTGTCCACTCTGGGACATGGTTCAGTGAGCAGAGTGGTGGTGGGTTGAAGGTGGGACTTGATGATTTTAGAGGTCTTTTCCAACCTTAATAATTCTAAGGAGACTGCAATCAGTGCCCAGGCTCTGAGGATACAGGATCAAGCCAAAGAGTATGAGGGGAGAATCAGTAAGGGAAAAACATCTGGAATAACTGATTTAGCAGTTTGTATGACCCTAGTGCATCACTGTGCCACCAGTCACATGCCACAAAGACAGCCTCCAGAAAAGCCTGCTTCCATCCAAGATAGGGGGGCCCCAAAAAGCCATCTCTGCTTTGCAGTAAGGACATGGAGTAAAATCCAGGCACAGGCCCAACAGGATACACGGCAGGGAGCAGGTTACAGAAGGAAAGGGGGGAAAAAACCCAAGCAACCAACCACCAAACCCCTTTTTGGAAGAGGAAAGGACTGACAGGACCTGGCTGAGAAGCAGGAGAAAGCCCAGATTTCCCAGTTACTGTGCAGATGTTCTGGCTCGAAAACAGAAGACGGCAGGAGCGAATCCATCTCCCCCTCCAGAGCTGCTGCAGCCAGGGCATCTGGACTCTGTCTGCAGGCAGAAGTGGCTTCTTCCCAGCTCCTTGGAGAACCCTCAGCACTGGGGACAGTCAGAGCACACCAACCCCACCCCCTACCCCCGGGGTGCCCACCCGTGCCAAGGAGCCAGGGTGGCAGCAGCAGCCAGGGCTGCATCTCTGTGCTGGGTTGACCTTGGCACAGTTACCTCCCAGGAAAACTGAAGAGCCTTGTCCTCGCCATGTTTTCACTTTGGGATAAAGTCATGCTGCTGCTTGCTCCAAGGGGGGAGAGGGAGAGAAGAAAATGCAGCTGGTTTAGCAGTGAAGACAAGGAGGGAGGGTGGGAGGCACACACATACACACACACACATACATATATTTATGCATTTATTCCTAGCCAGGGCAATAACCGAAATCACCAGCACTTGATGACCGCTCGATGAAAAGCTGCACAGCCGACTGAAGCCAGCCCACTTCCAGAAACATGCTGGAAGCAGATGGGAGGTGATGGTGGCGATTTGCTGCTCGCTCCACACCCTGCACATGGCCCCAGACGCAGCTGTCGGTCTGTCTGTCCATCCCTCCCTCCCTGTGTCTGTCCGTCCTGCCGCAGCTGCAAACCGCCAAGCTGACGCCTTGGCTGTCACCGAAACGTTCCCAGCTACAAGGTCCCTGCCAGCGACCGCAGTGCCCTTGTGTCTGGCTCCCCTGGGGACCGAGGTGGCTGCCGGTGGCCCTCCAGAACCATCGGCTGAGCCTCCAACGGAGGCAAAGGCAAGGAAGGAGGAACAAAACCACTCCGGAGGGTGAGTGGGGAAACCACCCTGCACGGGGCTGCGATGGAACCCAGGCTGTGCCGTGGGGTGCAGTGGGTCTTGCAGGGACAGGCACGCAGCCCCAGCTGGGGCTCAAAGGGACATGATGCCCTCTCTGTCAAAGTCCCTGGCCCAAACAGTAGCAGGCTTCAGGGACAGACCAGGTGCCAGCACATAGCCTCAAGGAGGGTCACAGCCCTGGCTCTATGCAAAGCTAGTCACAGCATCCCTCCTGGCTGGAAACCACCATCGTGTTTCTGCTCTCTGGACACAGCAGGCAGTTACTCGTCCCCTGGGCAAAGCAGGTATGCTCCTGTCTGCAGGGCCACTGCTCATCTCCTCAAAGGACCTTCACCTGCATCCCAGCTGAGTCTCAGCATTTATTTTTTAGCTCTAAACTAGAATCCAAAACTTCTCCAGGAGGAGCTGGGAGAGAGCATGGTGAGGGGAAGCTGGTTCTCCCAGAGAGCCCACTTGGCCCCTGCAAATCCCTCACGGGGGGCTCCAGGACCCTTCTCACACACTGATCAAATCCAGCCCCAAGACCCAGCACTTCTGTCAGCCAGGGCAGCACTCAGCTCCTTGGGTAGTGGAGTAGGTGATGCCATGGCCAGCCCTGTGGGAAGAGGCAGCACTGGGGTCAGATGGTGATTTCCTGAGTTTGTGTGCAAGGGCTTAAATAAACCCCAATAAATCCTTCAGCAACTCCTTGCTGCAACTGGGAACGGCCCAGCCATGTACACAGGCACCCAAATGGAGTGCCCTAGCAGATCTCCAGATGTAGGGTAGCTCTGACACCATGTGGCACACAGCTCAAACATCCCCGGCTCCCTTCTGCATGTGCTGCCAGCATGGGTGGTGGCATGCTTGGCACAACCACCTCACGATGGGCCAGTGGGTTGGAGGAGGAACACCAGAGCAGCTGCTGCCCCAAGCACACCATCTCCATGGGTAAAGAGATGACTCTGGTCTCCTGAGAGCTACTAAAGCCTGGTAGAACTTGCCCTAATGTGGAAAACAGGGAAAATAAAGAGGGAGAAGCGGCATCATATTCATGGTACGTTCCAAAGTGCACCCAGGTAATGTCCTATTCCTTCTCCCAGCCCAGGCAAAACTCCCTCCTGGAGCTGTCCCTTTCATCCCTGCCCTACTTCTGAAGATTCAGGGAGAAATAACTCAGACCAAGAGCAGGCCAGCTGCAGGAGGCTGTTTGTCCAGCCATGCCATGGCAAGACTCCTGTGTGCCGGGAAGAGGCCAGCAAGGCTGCCAGCACCGTGGTGGAGCAGCTGCTCACCCAGCAGCAGGAGCAAGCCACAACCTGCCTGTGGCAGGCCAGGTTGGCACTGGGCTCCAGCATCACCTCCACAGCACAGGGAAGGGAATTGGGCTGGCTAGGAGCAATGCCTTTTGCAAGCAGGGGTGCAAGTGAAGAGCAGCATCACAGCCCTGAAAGCCACACTGACACCTGCCAACACGAGATGCTGGCTCTGCAGGGAGCCAAGGCACGGTCGAGGCACCACTGCCTTGGCAATGGGGGAACCTGGAGCTGTCAGAGCCCTGGGCTGGGGCCCGGGAGGATTGTGCTGCTGGAAGGTCTCCTGTTGCCAGCTGCTCACGGTGGAGGAAAGCCCAGCATGGCCAGGAGCCTGCTGCTGTCAGCTCCAGTGGATCTTTCTCCAGTTCCCAGTCTACTCCTCACCAGGATACTCCTGCCCCACCACTCTCCTGGATTTGCCCCTGCAAGGTCCCTCCAAAGCCCTGGCAGTCCCCAGGGACAGAAATGATCCTCCCCTCTGTGATGCAGAACAGTGACATTTCCATGCCATTCCTTCAATCCTATGATGCCAGCATGCAGCACAGAGCCTTTGCTGCAGGGAAGAAGGGCAACATGTAGCCAGATGCTGTAGGGACCAGCTGGAGCTGTTTGGCTGATGGCCCATCCTAGGGAACCTCAGGAGCACCCTGCTCCGAGCAATACATGACACAGATACTGGTGAGGAGCACAGAGCTCCTCCACCCAAAACCAACATGGGAAAAGGTCCAGGATACTGCAGACCCCCATTGCACTCAGCAAGGTGCAGACAGGCCACAGATACTGGTAAGGAGCACAGAGTTCCTCCACCCAAAACCAACATGGGAAAAGGCCCAGGGTACAGCAGACCTCCACTGCACTCAGCAAGGTGCAAATGGGCTCCTGGCAAACCACTTGTGCCCAGAAGGTACCCAAAACCTCAGGGGTCCTCAAAATCTCCTCAGGAGATGGAGCCATCTCCTTGAGTCCAGCTCAAGCTACCAAGGATGACAGTAGAATTGTTGGCACGTGACCAAGCTGGCATGTTGGTGGGTACAGGACAGAGAAGATCCAGCTCCTGCCAAACCAAGCACCCAAACCGCTACTGCAGGGAGCTTCCTTCTCACTGGGAAGCAGCCAAAGAGCATCCCGGGTTGCCCTCTGTGACCACGCTTCCCGGATGGCTGAGAAAGGCCAAGTGTCTGGACAGAACATCTGTCCAGCTGCTGCAGCCAGAGCCAGCCATCCCTCCATCCCATCTCCCAACTTGGCCACGGCTTCGCGCGAAGCGCAGACAGGGAGACTGCTCCAGCAGTTGCGAAAGCATTTTCACGGCAGGGGACCAGAGCAGAGCCAGTTTCTCTACCCCGGGGGGGATATTCTGAGGAGGTGCAGCCTGGGATCCGCGCACAGGATGCATTTCAGGGCAGTGTTCTTGGCAGGTGGCTGCAGAATAGAGGCAACGCTCAAGCTGCCAGTGCTCTGCTGCTGCTTTTGGGCAAGGCAGAGAGAAGGCATGAGGTGAGGTGGAGGGGGGGTGGGTGGTGTGTGTATGCTGGAAATAAATATATAGCAGCCAGCTGGTGAGCTGTGGAGTCAGCACAAGGGCTGGAGGACACGGTGGCTGGCAGCAGTGCGGGAGCCCTGGTATTTTGGACAGCTGGTACAGCAAGGTCAGCCCGGCCAAAGCAAAAGGCCCCTTTGCTATTTCCCCCCCTAATATGCTGAAGGACATGCACTCCTTGCTGGAGACCCCAGTGGGACAAGCCACCAGCCCATGATTCTGAAACAACTGAAGAAGTGGGTGAGGACGAGGAGAGATGAAGAGGTGCAGGTTTCCAGCCTGGCTGGGTACATACCAAACCCGCCCTGACCTCATCGCCAGGAAAAAGCAAGCAGCACATTTTCCTCGTGTTGTTTCTTTGTTTGCCATCTGGGAACACAATCCCAGGGGAGGCCATGCCCCGAGACATGAAGTCATATCATGATTATATTGCCACCTCCGTGCTGGGATTGAGATCTCACCCAAAAAAATGCCAGAGCTGGTTGGTGTGAGCTGCAGCAAGGGCTGTGGAGGAAGCTGCTTTATCTGAAAAGCAACTTGAGCCTAGCTGAAAACATCTTCACGCTGGCACACCCTGCAATCAAAACAGGATTAAACCCAAAAAGCTGGCTTTAAAATACCTTGGCCTCACTTTGCTCTGCTAGAATTGGTGACGGAAAATAATGGCACAAGCACGGAACCACCAAAGGCAACCCAAGCTGGAAGCCATAACAATGGAGATGAGGGAGACCAGTTCTGCTTTTAGGTTTAAGGGACCTTAGGTTTAAGGGACAAGAATAAGCCAGATGCAGCCTGTGCCACTCCTCTGGAGCCCACACATGAAGCCTGGGCAAGAAATGTGCAAAGGACCCATCAGCTCGGCAGAGAAAGTGCCACCACCCAAAACCAGTCACCAGAAGATTCTTGCTTTGCTTCAAAATGAATAAAAGATGCAAAGGAAGCAAAGGTCCTGCCTGACTGGCCACGACGGGGGACCCTTCAGCACAGGTTTCTCACTTCCCATGCTGTGATACACCCAAATAGCCATGAATTTTGCTCAGTGCAATGCAGGAGGAGGCTCAAGCATCAACCTCCATCTCCTCGGTTTACTTTCACAGCATCCAGGAGTTTCGGCTGGTGCTCAGCATCAGTAAGACAAAGTCTAGCTGAGAACACCAGTACTCTTTGATGTTTGCCCAAAAGCCTTTTTCAAGAGCCAAAAAAACAACACGGAAAACACCAAATGATGCTCAGAAACCATCCTGAGGACAGGGCTGGAGACATGACAGCAAGCTCCAGGTGCTCCCAAGGAGCAGGATGACACCAGCTGCAAATTTTGCACCCAATGGGAACTCCAACAGCTTTGCTCTGGTTGTGATGGGATTTGAGAACTTCCTAGAAACCTGAAGGTACTTGCAGAAAGTTGCATAGAGAGGGGGAAAAAAATACATCAAACCAACAAAATAACTGCAGCGAGAACAGTGAAAGGCAAAGACAGGAAGAGTTGGAAAGGCTGGAGAAGCTCTGCCCAGTGCTGGCAAAAAGAAAGGATCAGAGCAAGGACACAAAAGTTCAGTCAGGTTCAGTACAAGCATCCTTTGACCTGGAAGTACTGGCAAGAGGGTAGGAAGGCTCAATATGGGGCTTCAGGGGCCATGGCCAGGCACATGGGTCAGTGTCACCTCTGGGCATGAGTCAAGTCTGGGTGTTTTATGGACTACTCAAAGCAATCAGCCTTAAGACCTGCCCAATGTCAGAAGCCACCTGTCCTGCAGCACCCTGAGAAACCATCTCCTGGCCAGCAGTGAGGGCTTGGTGGTGGGATGCACAAGTAGTTCCTCTGGATCAGGAGAGCAGCACATCATATCTGGTGGCAGCACCCCACCCCCCACTACCCCCCCAAACTCAGGAGCCCAGCATGGACAGACACAGATCTGCACAGGTTGTCCTTACAAGGTGCACAGCTGGAAACAGGATTCATTCTCTCAGCACACATCACCACACCTTGGAGGGGATCAAGAGTAACAAGCCAAAGGACATCCCCCAGCTTAACAAAGCTCAGCATTGCCACTTTTCCTTTGTAGGACAACCCAAACCCACTTCACCGAAGCCAACAGCAGCACAGTTTCTGCATCAGCCCCTCTGCCAGACAGAGTTTACCTCCAAAAGATCCTCCTGCAGCAGGTAGGATCACAGGCACCACCACACCTGCACAGAGCATCACCTGCCCCACTGCTCCCCACCACCAAACCAGCAGCAGAGCCATCACTCCACCTAAAATACCAAAGCCTCAACTCTCCTAACAAGCCTCAGGAATTCCCTCATTACCACCTCAGCCTCATCCTGCTTTTGTTATGTGAGGGTGTCTGGTGGCACTTGGTGTGTTTACTCAGTGCTTCAAACATCTGGGTCAACCACCTTGAAGGCAGGACAGCTGCAAAGCACCAGTTTGATGTGCAGGGTTGAGGGGGTCAATCCTGAGCATGTGTGTTCAAAAAATGAAGTTGCAAAGCTGCAAGGAGGAATGGGGAGATGTTTTTAAGCCCTCAGGTTCATTCCCTCCTGCCTGGTCTCATCTGAACATGGACTTGGGTGTCACACAAGAGTGAAAGGCTCATCTGAGGTTACTTTAACAACAAGTGTGGCTGAGCGAGGGTACAGTTAAATTAGCCAAGCACCCAACCCAAGCATTAAGCCCTGTTTTAAATAGCCTTGACATCTCTGAGGTCTCATCCTAATGGGAAGTGTGTAGAGATGGGGAGGAAAAGGCAAGAGGGCTTTCTGGTCAGCCAGAGAATCATCACCAGGACACAGTAGAGCCCAGCAAAGCAAAACTGTCCCTGGAATGGTTGTGTCCTCCTCAGTCAGATCAGCCTTGCCTCCTGCCACCCTGCCTGTTGTAGCAGCCCCTTAATTTGCTCATTAGCAAACCCAGGAACAAGAGGGAGGAACTGAATAGCATCCCTTCCCCAGGACACCCTCTGTGTCCTCCTCCTCTGCCTCCCCTCTGCCTTTCATAACCCCACACAAAAGCTTTTCAGAGCTGCTCAAGGCTGCAGGCAGGAGCCCAACTGGAGTTTGGGGCTGGGGCCAGCAAGGATGATGACTGACATGCCTAAGAAATGTTATGTTCTGGGGAGGGCACTGCAGAACCCCATGAGAAGCATCCCTGAGCACCCAACACTGCACTCAAGCTGTCCCCATGATATGGCATGAGTACACTAACAGGACAGAGGTGTGAAATGCCAGTTGGGTACATGTGGATGTCACCCCCATCACCAGCTGTGCCCATCAAAGCTCTCCCGGAGCATCAGCCCCTGGGTTAGCACTGCAGGATGCTCACCTGACTCCCAAGCCACAGCCACCAGCAAGGGTTCCACCACCTTGAGTTTACCACCAAACCATGGGAGAGGCAGAGGAGCAGCCTGGCCACAACCACATGGGCATCACAACTCATGCAGCCTTATTCCAACACCCAGAAAGTCCCCATCACATCAGACGCTCTGCACACAGCAAGTTGTGTTGGCTGGAAGCAGAGTCCCGTGAGGGTGAACCTGAAAAAAAATCATCTGCACCCACAAAATGACCTGCAATGATGTCAGGGACATCCAGTTTGGGTGATGGAGCCTGGGGGAAAACCACCCAAAGTCATGACTTCTGGAGGATTCTCATTACTGGTTCCAATCCAACCTCCTGTGCCATCCTGGTGCTCTCCATACCAACCCTTTCGTACATGCAACTCCTGCCTGGTGGCTTTCCAAGCAGCACCCCCCCCCAACTCTGGAGCCAGCTTGGCTAAATGGAAAATTCTATCTGTCCCCAGCCAAGGGAGGGTGACTGGGGAGAAAGAGAGTGCAGTCTTGGAAGGGCTGGTTCACGCTGCTTAGGAAAATGCCAGCACTTTGGAAAGCCGCAGGGTTCTGGCTACGAATGGAGCCGAAAGGCTTTGAAAACCAACGTGGGGATTTATGATGCTGGCATTTGACAGAGCCCAGCCTGGGGCCTGGTTTGGAGATAGAAAGCAGCAGCTCTCCAGCACACTCCTGCAAGCTGGAAGCTTGGGGATAAAAGCAGTTATTTCCCCACCCCATGAAGAGATTGGGACTAGGAAAACTTTGCTCTTCAGCACTGCTGTTGATGCAATGTCCCCCAAAGCACCTTGAATAACCTCAAAGGGAGGTGTACAAAAAAGCAGGCCAGGACACCAGCAGCACCTGGGTGATGACGCTCATGACACCCTTCAGGCCAGTGTTTGTGGTGGCAGTTCAGGGGTGCAAGGGGATGCTGCTGGGGGTCCATTAATGCAGAATAATCAGAACAGCAGAAGCTAGGCACATCCAACCCGGAGCCCATACATCAGCTCCCTCCCCCCAGCTGAGGGTTTTTTCCAAGGGGAAGCCCTTTGCTTAAGGCACCTTATGGAACAGGAGATAATTTGGGAAGTTTCCTACAGTAGAGGCTACACACTCCTTGGAGCTTCCCAAGGATGCAGCTGTGAAGGACAGGCCAGCCAGCCCTCCCTACCCTCTGACACCTTGGATCACCCTTGATAGTGAGCAGGATGGGGTCAGGATTTCCTCCACGCTGGCCTCCATGCTCACACAGGCCGTGAATGAGCAGCAGCCAACAATACAGACACATGCTTCTGGAACAGGACAGGTCTTGGCTCTCCCCATCTCTTGGAAGGATTTGAATCTGCTCCTTTGCAGCCTGACAGCTCCAAAAGTTCATTGCTAAAGGCACCTCATCCATTAGCATTGCCCCCAGAGACCAGACCCGAAAGGAAAGCATCCATCTATGTCACTGCTCCTCCTTCATGCCAGAGTCAGTAGGGAAGGGATGGAATCCAGGTGAACCACCTTACCTTGGCGGGGAGAGCCTGGGGTGCTGCTGCCAGCAGCTCTGGTGGGGTCATGCTCTTGCCAGCCAGGACCACAGCACCACACTCAGCACAAGCGCCGATGGTCAGCTGCTTCCCATCATCCACCAGCAAGCTGTTGGCCACGCGGAGAGTGTAGAGGAAGACAGGGAGCCTGGCCACTTGAACCGCTTTTAATCCAAGGCATCGCTTCTTCTCCTGCCGGCAGAAGAAACAGACGAAGGTCTCCACTTTGTACTGGCGGGACCAGGCACTGCTGGGGTGGTGGGAGTTTCTGCCCTCGTGTTGAAGCCACTGTCCCAGCAGATCATGGTAGCAGAGGATGCAGGTGGCCACCAGCCCAGTGGAATCAGCTGGTCTGGCCCGTGGGGCAGGTGGGTAGACGGTGAGGAAGGGGAAAAAGGGTTCCTTCTCCCCAAATCGCCCTGGCGGGTTGACATTGAGCTGGAACTCTTTGCCAGCACCCAGCTCGGCCCCACAGATGTAGCAGACGGAGGTGGGACCAGGCTTGATAACAGCATGGCTGGGCAAGCCACTGGGGGCTCCAGCAGAGAAGACCTGGTGGTACCTCCCCAGGAAGCTCTGCACTGAGGTGATGAGCTCCTCGTTGTGACAGGCCCTGTACATGGCCCATAGGTCCTGCAAGACCCCAAAGCACTTGCGGCAGCTGTTGACCTCCCAGTGCTTGTTCAGCCCCTTAGCACTGGGCGGGCAAGGCAGGAGGCTGAGGAAGGGGAAATGCATGGTGTTCTTCGCGTTGCCGTTGGTGATCTTGGCTGCCACCGGCCTCGCCTCTTTGCCACACTCCTCCCCACAGAGGTAGCAAGCCTCGGGCACGGACGGGATGCCCACTCTATCCTCTTTCACCCCTCGTCGGCCTTTGGCACGCATGGCACTGGCATTGAGGGGCACCACGTAGAGCCGCTGCAGGACGGGCACGTTGGCCAGCTCAAAGCTTTGCCACTGCTGCATGAGGGAGGCGAAGCAGCAGGGACACACCAGGGTGCTGCCTGTGGGCGAGAGGGGCTGAGCACCTGGTGGGGGGCTGTGAAGCCAGAGGAACGGGAAGAAGGGTGCTGGGGAGGTCTTCTCCTGCTTCTGCACGTGGACTTGGTGCTGGGCGCTGGGTGCCAGAGGGTTGCCGCAGATGTAGCAGACGGTGCCCGATGGCCAAGCGGGCCTCTCGCTGCCTTCCTCCTCCTCCTCTTCCTCCTCCTCGCTGGTGATGTTAATCTCGCTCTCCTCCGAAGAGCAGCAAAGCGGCCCCCGCTTCCCCGCTGCTCCCGNTTCCTCCTCCTCCTCCTCCTGGCCGGCTGGGCGGCGCGGTGGCGCAGCGGGGTCCCAACCGGTGACCCCCCGCCGCAAGCCGCTTCCCCCCCCGCCGGCCGCCGCCGCCGCTTCGCACTGGTGGGGCCGTTTAAGCCAGTACATGCGCTTCTCCACCGGCGTGCGGCTGCGCTCGAAGGAGTCCCACTGCTCCCCCAAAAAACAGCGGCAGACGGCGCAGACCAAGGCGCAACCCTCCGCCGAAACGGCTCGGGCACCGGGAGCCGGTTCTTGGTGCTGGAGAAAAGGGAAAAAGGGTCGGTGGTCGCGGGGGGGTCGAACTTGAAGCTTTAGCTCTTTGCCTCGGCTGATGCCGCCGCCGCAGATNAACAACACCAAAAACAACCTCCAAAAATAAATATCCTCCAACAAAATCCAAACCGGAATCCAAAAGTTGGCTGCGAAAGTTTGGGGCGGAGGAAGGGCGGCTGCCGGCCCCAGCCCGGCTCCTCCCCGCCCCCCCGCCTCCTGCCGCGACCTGCCCGCGAAGGGGGGGATAGGAGGGAGGGGGGAGGGGGGTG